>CAUYTI010008241.1:0-86251 GCA_963575145.1 Galago senegalensis
AATTCACATACATAAAATTGCAGTAATTTATAAGCTTCTTCTTTAATATTTATAAAGTAAGATATGGTATTTGGGGGAAGAAATTACATTCTCATTGAAAATAGAATTTTCTTATAAAATAAAGTAACATGATTGCAAAAAAAAAAAAAAGAAAAAAAAAAAAGAAAATGTTTCCAAAGCAGAGAATACGCTACTGAATATAAGGATGTTAAGTCTCCCTGTTCTATTGGAATCTCTATAGATAACGGGCATGCGTGCAATTGAGGCTTGAAGAAAACAAATTGTTAGTCTTAGGTGGTGGTTCCTGGGTTAGTGTGTGAATGCCTGACCTTCGAATGTCACCTTTAATTGATTCATTTCTACAGCATTGTGAGACAGAATATTGTTTTGAGCAGATAAATAAAAGCCATCAAAAAGTCAATAGAATCTATGCAGCTACCTCAGAGGCACATTATTAGAACTATTATTATTATTATTATTATTATTTTAGACTGTAACCCTGTTGTCATGGCAGGCTTGCCCTCAAGACTACCCTACACTGAATATCCTGAGATAAGTCTAAGTTTGATGTCCTGGATACCTCAAGTCTTTCACAAAATGGTGACAGAAGCTATCACAGTCAGGGGAAAATCCTTATACTCCTTTAATGTGGCTGTTGCAGAGGTTACTGTAATGCGAGACAACTAAAACTAAAAAACAAAACAAATAAGAATAAAACCCTGGGTCTGAGATTCTCAAAGCCTGAATTGGTAAAAGCATGTAAACTACAGGATATTTCCTGGGACACATTAAGATCCAGCTCCCTTTTCCCAGGCCAGGGAGGTTCTGACTCCGGCCTAAGCTATCAAATTGTCATAAATTTCATGTTGCAGGGTCTCCTTTGATGACTCAGCCCCAAGAGGCTGTCATGAAACAAAGCTGCTACCTATTACACACACACTTTACATTTTGCCTTAAAGAATACAACCGAAGCACATTCCTAGGTACCATAGGGATTGGCAAATTTTTAATTTGAAACTGTTAAACTTTAAGGATTTCCATCTGATGGGTTAGGCTTTATATCATCATTTGTATCATAAGAAAGCCTGAGTGTGTTATACTCAAATTTATTTCTTCTGCCTCTTCTGGGTAAATGCAAACTGACGATGAACTCAGTATTTGAGACATTTTCAAAGTCAAGTAGAATCAATACCTGTATTGTCTACCCTTGCAAATTATCATAGACAACCATGATTTTGGTTCTAGACACATGTGCTGCTTAATGATGGGTACATATTTTGAGAAGTGCATCTTTAGGCAATTTAGTGCTGTGCAAATATCATAGAGTGTATTCACACAAACCTAGATGACGTGGCCTACCCCTAAGCTATGTGGCACACAGCCTATTGCTTTCAGGCTACAGTGTGTACAGAATGTTATTGCACTGAACACTCCAGGCAATTATAGCACAATGGTAAGTATTTATTTATCTAAATACATCTAAACCTAGATAAGGTACAATAAATATACAACTTAAAGGTAAAAATAATACAGTATATAAGGCACTTATCATCAATGGAGCTTGCAGGATTGAAAGTTGTTCTGGGTGAATCTATGAGTAATTGGCGAGTGACTGAAGGCCTTGGACATTACTACACATTGCTATTGACTTTATAAACACCAAACGCTTAGGCTACATTACATTTATAAAATATACTTTTCTTTATTCAATAACCTTACCTTACTGTAACCTTTTTACTTTACAAACTTTTAAATTTTTTAGCTCTTTACTGTATGGCAGTAACATTTATCTTAAAACACAAAAACATTTTACAGTTGTACAAAAATATTTCCTTTCTATCCTTACCCAATAAAATTTCTTCTATTTTTAAATTTTAAAATTTGGTTTTCTTATAAACTTTTTTTTTTTCCTGGTTAAAAACTAAAACACAAACACACACATTAATCTAGACCTATACTAGGGCAAAACAATTAGTTTCACATCTCCCCTCTTCAGAACGTGTCCTGCTGGGCGGTCTTCTGGGACAGTAACACACATGGAGCTGTCATATCTTATGATAACGATGCCTTCTTCCGTTTACCGCCAGAAGGACCTGCCTGAGGCTGTTTTACAGTTAGTTTTTCTTTTTTTCTTTTAATAAGTAGAAGTATACTCAGAGTAAGAATAAAAAATATAGATACATGGATGACTCAGAATATGTAATATAATTATAATGATAATTATCATTATCAAGTACTAGGTTCTGCACATAATGATATGCACTGGACTTCTATACACCTGGCTGGAGTTTACACCTGCATCCCAGCACATGTGACTAAGGCGTTGCACTATGATGTGACAAAAGTTTTCTGAGACTCCCCTAATGTATGTGGTTCATCACTGACCAGATCACATATGTGTGTTATGTAGCACATGACTATATCAAAATATGTATAATTTAAGGGCCTTCGATGTCAATTGGTTTGAATTACAATGTTGACATATCTTGAATTTCTTTAGACCCATAGTAATGCCTTTACCCTCAGAGTCAATTGCCATGGCATGTTTGGAAGGCAAATTAGTAGAAATTACAAAAAAAAAAAAAAAAGGAAAAAGAAAAGAAAAAGCTAGATAACAGTTTTCTGGCTATTCTTTACAATCCTTATATCCTTTAATATGGGGTGATACAGAGTTTATCAAAGTGAGTTTGAAAAAAATTGACCATACTAGATTTTAAGTATGTTATATAGGGAAAAAATGTAGCAGGTAGTCAGGTGTATTTGAGAAATTATGACTCAAACTAAATCAAAGATTTCCCCCTTATCTTCTTTCTCAATGCGCATGATGTGATGGTAGTGCTCTACATGATCTGAGGGTGGCTGCAGTTTTCAGAAATGTTTTAATTTTGGCTCATGAAACACTGCTGTGAATTGGGTTCTAGAGTTACTGGGTCCTAACTTTGGGGAATAATGGTATGGTGGAGTGAGCAGTTCAAAAATGATAACGTTCACATGACTTATAAAATGTACAGTGGACAAAATTACTTTTCAGTGCTTGTTTTGTTCATCTTTGAGAGTGTTGAGACTGCAGGAGAGGACCTCATACTATGTAATGTTAGAGCCAACAACAACAATAATAATAACGTGCAAATATAATCTATAATTTGAAAATCAAAGATAAAATTCCAGGGAAGTTGGTAATCCTATTTCAGCACCTGAATCTGTTTTGTTTAAACTACTACTTTTCTTTTCATATTTCGTTTTTAAGCATTTTCCCCTTGATTTATTTTTTTCTAAGTGACTGGATCATTCAAGGAAAAGGAACAATCAAAGCTCACTTTGCCTCAGGCTATTTGCAGTTGATGTCCCTTGAATTTAAACCACAAAGACATTTCAAAGAGAAAACATTTTCATCTTCTAATATATATAACCCAGGGGATATGAAGTCATGGGATCCCCCAGACACACCTTTCCCTGATGTCAACTTGGCAACTTGTATCTGCTTTTCAAATAAAAAAGAAAAAGAGTTTAGATATGACGATTTAAAAACGGTGCATCCTTAAACATTCAATGCTGCCTAAATGAAGCATCTCTGCTCTTCTAATGATGATTAAAAGCTATTAGCTCCCTGATGGTTTTGTTGGCAAGCGGAAGATCAGATGCACTTGACCTCCATATCTGAGACTTAGAGTCCCCATTTATGTAAGATAAAAACAATCCTGATAATGGGTCTCTGGTCTCATTATACATCTTTTTCTCTGAACAGATAACAAGCGCCACAAATAATCGGCAAGTTTATAGCAAAGAAAGTTAAGTAAAAACTTCTGCTGATACTCAGCAAGAACAGACTCATATACGATGTGTTTGCCATTTATTCCTTCCATTATCATTAGCATGAAACTCTGTGAAAAATCATATGTGCCAATGCCACAATTTTTTAAACATCTCTTTTAAAGTATTCAAATAATCATGATGGCAATTAGTCTGTTTTTCTATAATGTAAATCATAGATTGAATCATTTTATCACTATCTTTTTTTTTTAGTAACAATGTATATTTTGGAGCACATAGGACAAAAGAAAAGAGAAAGACTTGGAGTCACCTTCAAGGAACTAAAATTCTCCCAGGAATGACAAAAATGCAAACACAAGTAAAATAAAGCAGCTTGAGGAATTCATTTCTGACAAAGTTAGGTAACATTTCCCCTAAGAAATATTAATTTTGGTGGAACCAGAGAAATAAATGTATTTTTTTTTTAGAAGGTAAAAATGAGGTGGACACTCTAGATTTGGGGGGGGGGAGGTGCAAACTGTAATAAATACAAAGCAAATAAATAAATAAGCAAACTACTAGGTAGAAGTGATAATATGTTTGGAATGGAATTAGGAGATAAAATACCTGGAACGTGGAGTCATCTGTGGTCGACACCTGCTTTGCTAACAGTGAGTAACAGGGCTCAGGTTCCCTGGGATCTGACATGCATTTTGGGAATCTCCGATCTTGGAAATGAGAAATATTATGAAGAGTACTAATTTTCCAAAGTCTCCTCAGATGAACTCAATGGGTAATATTAGAGCCATGGTCAGGTCCTAGGGCCCAGAGAAAACAAAGGCAAAAAAAACAAAACAAAACAAGAAACAACAGCAACAACCACTCAGAAGAAAATTAAGAGTTTCCATCTGTAGCTTAGCAAGAATTGAGAAGTCACGTCTAAGTGCAAGTAAACCTCTCCTAGGCTTGGAGAGCTCATGGATGAGTGGAGGCCTTTAATATAGGAGAGTCTGAACTTCAGACAGCCTTGTATAAGATGAGAGAAGCAGTGAAGAAAATGCACCACTGGGCCCATTAGACGGTGTTGCCAGGTAAATGATCACCATGCAGCCTGGGCACACTGGGTACAAGCCCAGTTTTTAATGAGAGTTGAAACCTGATGTTAAAAATCTAAGTCAAAAGATAGCATTACACATTCTTATTTTGAAATATTGATAAATACTTTCAACCAGAGTACCCACTTATTAAAAGCTTATTAACAATAATGAACTAGGCTTCAAAATCACATCAAAAGTTGGAGCACAGATCCGTGAAACACTGTTCCACTGCTTTGTGCTACATTTATCCAAATATTTCTATTTAACTCTCAAAGAGGCATAAATTCTTCAATTCTGAGATTTCTCATTATACAGATATTGCTATACATATAATTTGTTGTAGTTTGCAAATACATTTCAATATAATCAAATTGTCATGTTTTATTTCTATCTACTGATTGATGCGTTAAGCACTAAACACAGAATGTCGGAAATTATTACTTTTGCAGAGATGACGTCATTTTTTAAAATGCTGAAGAACAAGAGTTATTTACAAAATTAGGCTTCAGTATATCAAGAAATGTCAGAAGGGCTTATTTTGTCAAATAAGTGCTAATGCTGCCAAATGTTCGGACTTGAGTCTTACACCAATATCTTAGTTACAATTTACACTGTATAACCTTTTAAACTTTCTCTGGGTTAACCAATAAGAAAATGAAGCAAAGAATATACAATGTTTACGTTGAAGTGTCCATGATCGTATTAACAGAGTGCAGTCTTTGTCTTAGATTCAGGATCATCTACTTCTATGTATTATACTAGTTATCAGGAAAATATGACACTTATAAATCTAATGATTAAACCACTATATGGTATCAGCTGTTTTCTTATAGAAACGAAGCTAACTCAATTCATAAGCATATCTGTGGTGGAAATTAAAGCATTCACTAAATATGCAAAATTATCTCACTGATCTTATACTGTTTAACTCAGAATTATATATAGTATGTAATCTTTTCATCCAACTTTTCCTTGCATGTTTGTAGTTTCCCAGGGGAAAAAATATTGCCTGCACTGAATTGTAACAGAAACTGAATGAAAAATTTCTCATCCTCCAAATATATATATAAAATTATACTCCCCCAGCAAATACATTTCTTTAAAAGACATAGTTAAGACTTTAGGTGGTGAGATTGAAGAAAAATTCAGAATTTCCCATTTACATATTGTGAATCAGAAAGGACATGAAGGTAAGGGGAAAAATGGCAAATTTACTTAGTCTTCAAAGCAGCTGTAGGTGATACCAAAAGCAAAGCAGACTGGTACAGAAGCCACGAGGAGGAACTAGAAAGGACACAGCTGGTGAGATCTACAGGTGGTCAGGGAATTGGTTACAAATAAAGACGCAAACAAGGCAACAAGCTAACAAAACACTTCTAGAAGGTCCACTCTGATATGGGTCCTGAGCTAGCACTGCAAGCTGTCCTTTAGTGAACAGGTCAGAAATACAAGCAAGTTGGAATAACTGAACCTTCCCACAAACATGAGATATGAAGAGGATTCAATATGTCATTAGGGGAATACAGAAAAAGAGGGCTCTTGGTGCTGTGACCTCAAGTTCATCAAAACAGCTTCCTCTCTGCTGCAGAAGAGGAGCAAACCCATCTCAATCAACAGTGAATGGTAGAATGAGAATATTCCTGGCATCTCTACAAGAATACTCAAGAAACACATTGCAGAAGTATTTTTTTGCAGCGAAGAACCCTCTCCAGGAATAACCTTGTCACAGAGAAAGGAAACTTTTGAACTTTTTTCTCTTTTCACAAATTTAAACACAATCTTTATTGTATTGAAAAAAAGTTGATGTCTGGAGAAGACAAAACATTGCCTTTTGTAAAGAAGGAGGAAGATGAAAAGCTAGAGCTTTCGTTTTCTTTTGAAAATAAAGTAAAATGCATTTGTCTTAAAAATACACGAAGTGAACCTAATGATGATACCATCATTCAATGGGGATTAAATCTAAAAGAGATTTACGAATAAATATAAACAAAAAGTCCTAAACTTGTTAGTAAATAAAATCACATACTTTATTAGCAAATTAAATCTATTTGGGGAATTATACAGAATAAAATGCAGCAATGCAGAAATGGTTCAATGTCAGGTGAACTGTTAACATAATTGATAACTACAATTCAATTAGCTAGAGAAATATGTAATAATTTTAATAGATGTAGAAAGTTCAGAAACAGACACGAAGTAAATCTACCTGGGGAATTACATGGCACGGTAGGACTTTGAATGAAAGTGCTTCAAAAATGACATTAAAACAATTGGATAGATATCTGGGTAAAGGAGGAAAGGTGAGTCCGCAATACAGAAGGATGAAGCTTAAATATTATAAATATTTAAAAAATAAAGTTGTATAGTAGTTTACAAACATTCACATTTTTACATTGTATAAATGCAAAGTAGATTAGGATGTTTATATTACAGCAACCAGGTGCCATAATAGGTTTAGAGACCGAAAAATATTACCAAAAAATCAAGACTAAAATATATACACAAAAATTGAAAGTCATCTGTCAAAAGACAAACTATAAAGAATATATTTGGAACCCATTTGCAAATCACAGCACATTAAAAGTGTTAACTTTCCTATTTTATAAGACGCTCTTACAAATCCCTGCAGAAATAAATAAAAATAAAGTAAATACATATTGAAGGAGAAATTTCACAGGAAATACAGTACTGATAAAATTTGAACACGTGAAAGATACTCAACATATCTGAAAATGGGAACAAAGTATATACAATCTGTAGAGTAAATATTTGGCATGTGAATTGACAATAACATAACTTTTATACCCTGGGTTCTTGGGAACTCAAGGATAAAACAAAATATCAAATTGTTCTTCATAAGATGTGTAAAAATCACATTCCCAATAGTGGGTGTCCTTGAGTAGTAAGTAGAAATTACTACTTAGAAATTATTTCTCAGTGTAGAAATTGTGAAGTTCAATAATTCGGTAACACTTTGGTTCCAACAACCCACTGTTGACCAGAAGCCTTAGTGACAAATAGTCAATTAGTGCCGTGTTTCCCTGAAAATAAGACACTGTCTTATATTTACTTTTTCTCAAGACACACTGGGGCTTATTTTCAGGGGATGTCTTCCTCTCTGCGCCTAAATGCATGGTGCTGCATAGCCACACTCATCACGAGGTCTTAGTATCAGGGTAGGTCTTATAGTTAACAAATGCACAGAAATCCTGCTAGGGCTTATTTTTGAGGTAGGTCTTATATTCAGGGAAACATGATACATAACTTATAAGTTATGTGCATTATATTCTACGTTATTAACAATAGACTAATGACAAGAAAATGTTATTAAGAAAATCATAACAAAGAATGAATGTATTTATTATTCATTAAATGGAAGTGAATCATCAAACATGTCTTCATCCTCCTCGTCTTCTGTTTCAGTAGGCTGAGGAAGAGCAGGAAAAGGATGGATTAGTCTTGCTGTGTCAGAAGTGGCAGATGACACAGAGTTGGCGGAGGTGGAAGGGGTTGCAGGAGAGGCAGGCACATTTAATCTATCTTTTATTACAAAAAAATCTACCTATAAGTGGACCCCTGCAGTTTATACCTGTGTTGTTCAAGGGTCTACTAAAGGGTCTATTAAAGTTGTAATATGAATTAGTACAGAGATGTTCACAGTAAAATATGGCATGGCATACAACCTCAATGTCAGTTCAGAATTTTCCCCCAAATTATGGAAAGTTCTTTTTATGGAAGAATAATCAAGTCTTATTTAAAGTTAATAGGGAAAGAAGATGAACTATACATTCTATACTAGTAGTTTTAAACCCTAAGCAAATTTTTCACAGAAGCATTTGATTTTATATGCCTCAAATCATTGGCAAGATGAATAAGAAACCAATACAAAGAATTATTTTTGGAGTAGTGGTTGGAAGAGAATTTTCCCTGAGTAGCCATGTGTGTATATGTATCTGTTTCATGATTTAACTATTCCAAACTAAATCAAATTCTATCATGGCAATTGATTCAAATGAGATTCAAATAAATTCTGACCAAAATATTATAGTGTATGTATCAGTCACCAAATGAAATACAACAGCAACAAAAAAAAAAAACCATTTTCCTATATTTGCAAAATTTGATTTGGACAAATCAAATAATGTAAAGTAATATCTTTAAATAACCATCATCTAATGAACTATATCATGTGCTGCTTAATCTCCACCACTTTAATATTACTGGTAAGTCCAGTTAAATACTTGAACTTAGGAGAGGAAAAAAATAGCTACCTGAGTAAATTACAATGGATCTCGAACAACACAGGTTTGAACATCATTGGTCCACTTATAACCTGATTTTCTTCTTCCTTTGTAGAAGAGACAGCAAGACCTACTGCTCCCGTTTCTTCTCCTCAGTCAGCTCAACGTGAAGACAACAAGGATAAAGACCTTTATGATGAATCAGTTCTCCTTAATGAATGGTAAATATATTTTCCATACCTTAAGACATCTTAATAACAATTTATTTAGCTTACTTTATGGTTAAAATTACAGTATATAATATGTATATATTATGTACTATTCAACTGTATAAGTTATTGAAAAGGCTCTGGTCAATAGTGGACTATGTATAAAGCAACTTTGGGACTTAAAAATTACACAAAAATTTATGATGGTGCAAGGCGTGGCACTTCTAACCTCCATGTTGCTCAAAGGTTAATTGTATTCCTTCATACCTTGTAAATGCAGTGAGGTGTTCAATTTAGAATGCTCAAGAGTTATTAGAAATTTCTGTTTGACTCACCATGCATAATCCACCACTAGACAAATCTTGATTGTAAAAATCTTCAACTTGTAGTTTTAAGATAACAACATGTAGTTTGGCAGGGGATGAATTGATTGCCTCATCTTCAGACAATTATTGTATACATTTTTATTAAAATGTGTTACTAAGAAGTCACTTTGAGATTAAAAAAAAATAAGTAATTCCAGATTTTTGAAACCCTTCTCCCCCCAAAAAAACCTTCCTGACCAGGAGTACTGACTCATGCCTGTAATCCTAGCACTGTTGGAGTTTAAGGCAAGAAAATTGATTGAGCTCAGGAGTTCAAGATCAGCCTGAGCAAAACCGAGACCCTCTTCTCCACTAAAAATAGAAAAATTAGCCAGATGTCCTGGTACACACTTGTAATCCCAGGTACTTGAGAAGCTGAGGCAGGAGGATCACTTGCGCTCAGGAGTTTGAGATTGCAGTGAGCTAAGGTGATGCCATTGCACTCTACCTGAGGTGTCAGAGCAAAGCTTGTCTCGATTAAAAAAAAAGAAAGAAAGGAAAAGGAAAAAGAACTATTCTCCACAGTTTGTGTGGGGATGTGCGTGCATTTCATTGGCTTTGATTACTAAGTATACTTAAGGACTCTTCCTTGTTCTGCCCAAACTATTCATTCCTTAGTTTAGTAAGTATTGGGTGTATTCCATTGCAAAGTTTGCCATAAGCCACTCCCTCCCTTGATGCTTATGACCATATTCTGCAAAAAGGCCATGACTTCTTCATCACTCTGACATTGGCATGTAATAGAATGAGTAGTGATAATAATTTGCTGAATAAATTCATTGATTGATATGAGACCTATCTCATAAAAATGCAAATGAATACAAAATAGATATTAGGAATGATATAATTTATATTAGAAATTCCAATTGAGACACACTTGTGCTTATTGGGTTTTTTGTTTTGTTTTTTAAGTTCGTCTTCAGAATAATTCTTACCCTCCAACAGTGTCATAGAAATCACAAAGGTCTAGTCCCAGATGCTTATCTCATATCTATCATCCGACAGCAGCTATGTAATGACTTGATAATTACATACATTTCATGATTGAATTCAAGCTGAGAAACATGTTTCTTTGTGGAAAAAAAAAAAAGGATTTTTATTGCCAAAGTGCAGCCACTTCTGACCATTAAAGCTCTTTACATCAAGAACTGTTGTACATTTTCAAAGATGCTAAAAGGAGCAAAACATTAATTCAGGTGTTTTTCTGTTTTTTATTATAGTTATGGATTTGATGAGATGGAAGTTTATTTCTTTCTTTCTTTATTTATTTATTGCATTTTTTGGCCGGGGCTGGGTTTGAACCCACAACCTCTGGCATACGGGGCCAACACTCTACTCCTTTGAGCCACAGGTGCCACCAAGATGGAAGTTTAAAGTAAAGGTAGAGAACCACTCCCTAATAGAGATACAGGTGGAAGACTCAGAGAAGCAGGGAACCATGATACGTGTTTTACAGCATTTGAGCACCGTACCTTTACACTCAGCCTTGGCCCTGAAGGATCTACATGTTATATAAATGCAAGGAAAAATAACCCTTTGTCATAAGGCCTCAGCTAATCCCATGATTCAGCACATTACAATCATCTCTACCTCTGTCTTGCTCCAAGACTTCAGCCTCTGCTCTTTTCCCTGAGCAGTTTAATATAACATTTAAAATTCCAATAGGCTGTGTCAAAATGATTGGTAATTTTCTTAATACAAATAATCTGGATGTTTAAAAATTCAGATAGTAAAGCAATCCGTTCTTTCTATTTTTCTTCAATCTCTTAGTCTTTTAAAAATAATTAAAGCGTTTATATATTTAAACACGTTTTTAAAAGGTATTTACGATGTATCTGGCAACATGCTTTAAAATGTATGGACATTACCTAATTTAACTCTCACAAACCCCTGTGGTGTAGTTCCTGTGATGATTCTCTTTTCCAGGCAAGGACACCAGGCTCTGAGGCATGACCTTTCATTTTCACTTGAACCAGTTCCATCCCAACACTTCAAAAAGAAAACTCTCTTTGCCAACAATCTTCCAAATAACCTTCACTCCCCAAATCTCATGTGGACTTTGAATTTACCTCCTGCTTCATCATCCTGCAGCGCTGATCTAACAATTTATCCAGAAACGTTTCCTTTATTTCCCGAACAACACACCGTCTGTTCTCCCTGTGTCTCCTCTGCAGCTCCTTTAATTAACTTTATTCGGGAAGTCACCGTCCTGTCTCTGGACATGGAACTTTGAAATGCGCCACACCTCACTTTGGGTCTGCTTTGTTCTTTATTGCTGTCCACTCTCTTGGTTCCTAAATCCTGTCCCATAGCTTTAAATACCACTTAGATGATGAGGATTTCAACAATTTATCTTTGGTCCAG
This sequence comes from Galago senegalensis, assembly GCA_963575145.1. NCBI lineage: Eukaryota > Metazoa > Chordata > Mammalia > Primates > Galagidae > Galago > Galago senegalensis. The sequence goes on from CAUYTI010008241.1 coordinate 12,027, forward strand.
AACTTTGTCCTAAACCAGACTTGTGTTTAACTAGAAATTCAGCATTTTTGCGTTAGCCCTAAACAGACAATCTCAAGTTAAAATGCCACACCTTGAACTCACTTCATGCTTCAACCATCCCGTTCAAGTCTGCTTTTATTTCAATGTTTCCTTTTTTATAAAAATAAACATAAGCATATTTGCAAAGAACCCCTTTCTTTATATTGCCAGAGTTCTAAATACAAGAATTTTCCTCAACTCTTTTTATTTGTTTCCTACCAGGTATTGAGTACAATGAAACCCGGTTAGCCCTGTCCAGAATATACCCCCATACTAGGATTAGCCCCTGAGCACATCACTGCTTCTGTTGGTTTCCCTGCTGCTGACTTTGCTATCTCCAAACTCAGTACGGGAACCATTGTCATCTTTTCCAAACAGAAGCAACCATGTGCATCTCTTCCACTTCATGCCTTTTCATCTCACTTCAAAAACACACACACTCTTATTTGCAGACACAAATAGTACAATATTTAGATATTAAGGTTTATATTTAATTTTATAGAAACAGATATCTCACCATCTCCTTCCTTGAAATCCTTACTGCTAGTCACCACGAACCTCAGATCAGTTCAGAACTCACAGCAGAATCAGAAACACACTAAATACCATCATAAATACCATCTTGAAATGAGGAAAGTCTTCTGATAAATCTTGCCATTTTCACAAAATCTACCTGAAATTCTGTTCTCACAGTATTGGGGGTCCCTCATTTTTCCCTCAGCTGAGCACTGTGCTTCTGGTCCCAGCTTCTCCCCCACCTCCGAAAAATAAAAATAAAAAATTCCCTTCAGAGAGAAAACAAAAGCTTCAGATCCTACATTTCCATATGTGCATATATACATCATATGTATATATACATAAACACATATACGTGGCAATATACATGGTAACATAAATGACAATATATATTTTTTTTAACATTAGCTACAAAACAGGGACATTTTAGGACCCTTATACGTTATAATAATTAATTTAGGAAAATAAGGTATACCTTTGAAGCTACTCTGGCTAAGTTACCAGAAATGTTTTTTAATACTAAGCTTTAAAATTCATATTCAAATACTAAGAACATCCAATCTCTTTTAAAATATAAGTGTGTTCCCAATGATATGATATGATGCTCAAAAGGCCATTACATTGTGAGGCTATGATTGAAACAACCCAAGTAATAGTGCCCAGTAATGAGTGTAATACCTGACAAATACTGAACAGTGGATACACATGGGAAATGTCCTGTTTTTACTACACACACAGAGGTAACACACATGTACACACATATGTAATCACAGGGCATCCCCACAAAAATTATTCTAATTTGATCTAGTGGATTTGATCTAGTGGATTTGATTTTACTACCCAAAATCTTACCCATTATAGAATAATACTGGAAAGCTGTCATTTTCAATGACAAGTTTCTTTTCTTGGACAAGTTACTAAATATCTATCCCTTTTTTCCCCTTCATATGTGACCAGAGTAGACCATTCATTATGACAGAAGATTGGAGGAATTAATAAATGGAATGTCTTAGTATTTTTAGATCTAGAGAAATATTATAAGTGTTAAGGAAAACAAAAGGGAAAAAGTAAAAAGAAAGTCCCTTATTTTAAGGCCCCCTTACATCAGATGTTCTTTAAAATTTAATTTATGCAGGAGGGCAGGTGAGCAGACTAAAAACCAGAGATCTTAATTCATTATTTTAGAAAGGACACAGTGTTTTCCTTATTCAGAAATTTGTAATCTATTTTAATTTGTGAGCAGGCAGGCACAGTCTTATTTAGTAACACTGTCAAGAAACATACTTTGGTCATTAAAAATGAAAATGGAAAAAAAGAGAAACAAAAAAAAAGCAAGGATAAGCATTTAACTCCAAGAAGCAGTTTAAAAAGTATTTTATTTGCTTATCAGCATTTAAATATCACTTCTGAAAGGGTACATCACCAAGAAATGTAAAACCAACCAAGCTTTATAATTGACACAAATACTATACAGTATTACATTTAAAAAAGTTTCCGGGTCTGGTTCTTTCAGATGCTGGCAAATTAGTGTTTATTCAAGATTTAATGACAATTAATGCCACAATCAGTCTGGATTCTTTAGCTAGAAAAGGCAAATCTGATTTACATTCACCTGAACACCTTAATAACAAATTCAAATCATAGCCTTCTGGCGAAGTTCTGAGATATTTATTCTGTTTAACTGAACAATAAAATGGTATTAGTCACTTTCTTCCGAGAGAGATGGACCTAATTTATTGGTACTATCAGGGCATTTTATAACATGTAACCCAATCAACCTTAATAAAAGATTTTGCACTCACCATGTCTCAAATATTTTACTCAAAACATATCGAAAAGTAAAGATTGCATGAGTTTCTACCCTTAGTTTTCTGCAGTGATTTTGTAGTGTATCTATCTGCTCAGTTCATAGGTTTCATTGAAAAATTATAAAATAAAGAATGTACGTTGATTATTACATGAGTCTCCAAATTGTGTTCACATATATTACTTGCTAAAGCTATATGTATAGGATATAGGCTAGTGTTTTTCTAAATTGAAAGGCATAATGGAATGTATGAAGTGATATCACTTTATACTCTTTATTATTCTTATAAGACACAGATAACTGAATCTTTGAGAGTATGAGGCTCTATGAAGGATTCTCAATATTAAATATTCTCAATATTCTCAATAGTAAATCTATGTTGAGGATAGTTACTTGTTTAAGAATGGAACTATGTTAGCTTTTTTGAATAATCAGCCAGAACAAACTCAAAATAGAGAGTTTATTTGGCTATTAGTTTGCTTAAGGATAAATTTTTGGCTTTGCTTTTATTATTAAAAAGTTAATCTATTCTGCATTTATATTTAGAAGAAGAATTTCAAAATGAAGTTTAAGTCTTTTCTGCCCTGTGCTTAAGAAAAGCAATGATAGATCTGGCTATTTTACGAAGATAATATTTAAGAGGAAGGAAGCTGCAGGCCAGTTGAAAAACTTCATTTAAATAGTTGAAGACTTTTGCTAAAATAGCTCAAACATTATGAGAAGGTCTCTTTAGAATTTATCAGTTGTTTGGAATAAAGAAGTAGGAAAAACTCAACACTAGGGAAATAACTTTAATGGAGAAAAAAAATACTTCCCCCCTAAGGCTTAGAGATGTTTGTATCATTCCTCCCCAAAAAGGAAGATGTAGATCTCTCTTACGATGCTACAAAGAAGATTTTTTAAAAAAAAGTTACAAAATCTGAACCCAAAAGTGAATTTAAAAGTTCAGTTCTCCACATTACACAGAAAGATATTCATGGTCTTCATTTGGTTCACTTACTGTTTCTTATATTGTGTCTTATTTCATCCTTACGTCCTTGGATTTAGTTATACAAAAACACATTGTATTCTCACTATACTTTCCATTATTTCTGCCTACTGTGTCTTTGAAAAGGAAGACTTGTCTTTGTTTCTATTTTTCCCTATAAAATTTCAAAATTTAAATAAGGTTTGTATGGATACTAAGTCAGTCCATGAATGGCTGTGAAATGTCCTATTAATTTTTTAAAACCGTATATAACTTTTTCATACCTGCATACGCGTGTTTTCTAAAATCTTCACTAACATGTTTGTTTACTAAATTCCAATTTTATGGACTATCTTTTAAATACTTTTGGATTTATAAAAATATTTAATTTCCACCCTATTGTTCCAAGATCTAGCATAATCAACATTTTTTGAATGCTTAAATAAAACAAGAAAGCCCATGACGTAATTTTACGGATTCGGAGGGTAAAGTCTAAGGAGTTTACTTACTTGGCTAAATTTCACTTAGCCAGAATATGCAAGTTGGGAAAGACATCTCTGAACTATCTTATATCATTTCCAAATTGAAATAGTTAAAGTTTGAAACTAGTAAAAGATATACCTGAATTTTCAAGATGTCTATTGTATGGCTTCCTCACATAAGTATTCTTTGGTCTCAGAGTTTTTCCGGCCTGGGTTTCCGGCTGCCTTTATCTCCCGCTAACCTTCATCATAGCATATTATATTGCAGCTTGCATTGAGGTTAAATCAGCTCTCTGATGGAGAGAAAACACTTCTTGTAATGTTCCTCAATGTGCATGGAACAAATACTCCCCAGACTGATTTGCATATTACCACACTGTCATGGGAGACAGAGTTCAGAAGAATGAACTTGACGAGGATGAGTTCCATCCCACCGTAGTAGCTGTCTCCTGCACAAAAGTGTGGGCTTCTTAATTTCCACTGATGTGACTTTATTTTCCAGTGGATTAGTAATTTGATTAGTCCAAAGTAGATATGCATTAATTGGGTGAAAATCTAAAGTAAGTATATTTTGGTGCAGATTTGTCAGATTTCAAACAGGGAAGTTCATAAGAACACTTACTTAGCCCTTAAATTTCATTTTTCTGCAAGTGTAGTGGGTTTAAATTAAAAGATGCCCCTAGATACCTGACTCACATTTATTCATTCAAATACTACTCTAGGCTCTACTTTGAAGGGATTTTGAAAATGAGAAGATGAATTAACTTTACTAATTAGATGGCATTGAAGTAGGGAGGTGATGCTGGATTAACCAAATAGTAGCTAAAATAAAAAAGATCAAAAGGGCCTATAAAAGCAGAAAAAGCAAAGACAAGAGTCATTCAGAAAGATAAAAAGCATGAGAAGGAGAAGATGTATAATTGATGGCCTTGTGTATGAACTACTCAAAGGATACAAATGGCCTCTGGAAGTTAAGAAGGATCCGTTTCTGAAGGTCAGCTAAGGAAATGGGGGCCTCAGTGTTAAAACTGCATGAAATTGTATCAGCCAACTACGTGAATGAAATTGAAAACAGACTTTCCAAAGAGGCCTGAGATAAGAGCCCAGGCTGACTGTTAGCAGCCTTCTAACACACAAACCTGTGGGCCAACGAATAGACGTGGTTGAAGTTGCTAAGTTTGTGGTAAATCTGTTACAGCAGTGTAGACAAGTGACATAGCGAGTGTGGAGAGACAAAGCTTACTGTAATGCCTCTGAAAATTGTTTAGATAAGAGATAAAGTGAAAAATACATATTGGTACCTGGAATTTTCTAAGAAGGGCAATCCAAGCCTTTAGCAGCAGGGGTGACTGCACGTAAAACCACATTTTCTCTCACCTTATGACGTAACAATCACGAACCCTTATGGGGAAGGGGGAAGATGAAAGGTCTGGTTCTTATGAAAACAATGAAATCTTTGCTTTTACCAGATAGTATATGGCGCTTCTCCACCGTCTCATTTGGATTATTTAGATAATTATTAAACACAGAGTTCAAGCTTCATTTGCAAATTAATCTTCTCTATCTCCCTTGCTTATTTAAGAAGTGACTGTATTTTGTCGCTGGACATTGAGTGAAAATAAATAAGTAAAGGAAATGTGAGGCATACAGCAGGGGCATAATATAATGAAGAAAACCGAGGGGACTCATTGTAAAATGGGAGGAGGAGAAAGGTATTTATCTTTTAACCTGATACCTTAACAAGTTGGTTCCACATTGATCACATAAATCCATACTATATCATGCTTAATTACGTTGTAAATTTACAATGTGGCTTTTGTGTTTTGATGCCCACAGCTATAAAAATAGGAACACAAAGACATATGTAATTCAAATTGTTAAAAGACAAAAACCCCTTCACATATATCACCAGCCCTATACCTGTAATTATGTTGCGGTGAATACAACTTTTATATTTCAATTAGGATAGTTGAAATGGAAAGGTACTCAGGAAATATTTCATAGTAAAGTAAATGCTGGTTGTTTTTTCAAAAGGTAAATTCATGAAGGGGATGAGAGTCAGACTGTCCTAAATCCAGAATGCCAAATATTTCCAATAAGTAATATTCTAGCATCTTGGAACGTTTACCCATAAATATACATTGATAAATGAATAAGTTTTTACTAGGACTTCTGCACATGTTAGCTACTAAACAGATTTCAGCAGAAGCATTAGATTTAGTTCCTATGCTCAATAATGTTACAATTTAATTAGAGAGGGTTGACGAATGCACATGAGGTAATTAGAAAGTAATGAAAAATAGTATGAATTTATGTGATAAATGTGGAACCAAGTTGTTCGAGCACACTACTTTATCTTAAACTTTTACTATAACACTGCAGAAAACCAAACCAAACCAAAACCCGTAAGGGACCAAAAGGTTTTATATGTTAACATATATACATATATAGGTTATATATATTAAAATATATACATACATATATATATATATGTAGAGAGAGAGAGAGATACATTAACAATGTACTGGTAGGTAAAAATAGGTCCCTATCTTCGCTTCTTTATACTGTTTTTAAGAGTCTAAATTTCTTCCATTAAACTGATACCAGAATAATTACTATTTTTCTTCTTTGTACCATCTTGTTCTGATTGCTTGTATGGATTTTTAGGCTTTTGTTTATATTACATTTTATTCTCTCAGGAAAAAAAATAGGTTTCATTACTGAAAAAAAAATCGTGTAATTATTAGGTTCTAACAATGCTGTTCAACGTTGTTCCTGTAGTTTTAACCAATTAGTCCGCTTTTACCCAAAGAGAGACGCCTTCGTTATTCTTGTATTTTTAAATCAAGTAGAATTATAATGTGACTCCGAAAAGGAATCCATACTGATATTTCAGTTTTGAGGATATGTAAAGCAGGTTCTAATACTCGTTATAATGAACAGAAGTTATAGGCAATAGTTTTCCTTTAATTTTTTTTTTTGTTTGCAGTTTTTGGCCGGGGCTGGGTTTGAACCCACCACCTCTGGCATATGGGGCTGGCGCCCTACTCCTTTGAGCCACAGACACCGCCCTAATTTAGTTTTCTATTGAGGGAGAAAATATGCTGATAAAATGAAGAGTGGATTTCATCACATCGTAGTTATATTTAGGTCTTGTTTGGGGGAAATTACGTGTTTTATCCCAATTAAAGGTGTTAACACTTTCATTACAATTTTTTTGCTTATTTTATTTTATTAATTTTTGAAACAAGGTCTCACTTCATTTACAAGATTATAGCTCACTGCAACCTCAAACTCCTGGGCTTATGCAATCCTTCTGCCTCCGCCTCCCAAGGATTTGGGACTATAGGCACTTGCCACCACACTTGGCTAATTTTTCTATTCTTTGTAGAGAAAGGGTCTCACTGTGTTGCTAAGGCTGATCTTAAACTCCTGACCTTAAGTGATTTTCCTACGTCGTCCTCCCAAAGTGCTAGGATTATAGGCCTGAGCCACTGCACCTGGCCATCATTTCTCTATTTCACAGTTCAGGTATTTGAGGCACAAAGAGATCTCAGTCAAAGATAATATCCATTTTGGAATGGAGCCTGGATTTGTACCCATCTATAGATCTAGCCATGCACTAATCTCTGAAAGATTATAGATGCCAAGGGCTGAAAAGTTGTAAACAACTTAATTTATATCAATTTGGCTTAAATAAAACCATAGAGAGGTTTTTTTTTTTTTTTGCAGCTTTTGGCCGGGGCTGGGTTTGAACCTGCCACCTCCGGCATATGGGGCTGGCACCCTACTTCTTTGAGCCACAGGCGCCGCCCACAGAGAGTTTTATTTGATACATATTTTACAAGCTTAGAAGTTTTTATGAGATTAATCAGAATGTTGAATTCATTTCTAAAATAAACCACTTTTCTATGCGTGTATGTGTCTATAACTAAGGCAATATAATTTAAATAATAATTTGTAGCTTGTATTTTAATTTAAGATTTATGCCAGATAATAAAAATATCCATAACACAGACATAAAAATGAATTTAAAAGAGTTAAAGCAAACAAATAGAAACAAATGAAGAAAATGCAGGCTATTAGCAAATAATACCTCTTGTAGGTCTGAAATGATTGATGTTCAGATGCAGATAAACTGTTAAATAAACTATAAAACTGGCTTATTGTACTTCCTATTGCTTCCATAGAATACCATATCCTAGGTAATTATAAGTTCTTTTTTACAGTATTGGAGGTTGGGAAATTCAAGGGTAAGGTGCAGACATCTCTGGAAACACCCTTCTTACTTCATCATAATATGATGGTGTGACAAATGGGGGCATTAAGCATACCAGTCCACTGTCTGGATTGTTAACCTGGTCTGGCATAAACTGTAATAAACCCTTCACGAGAGCCCTGTGACTAAACATCTCCCAGTAGCTTCTACCCGCCCCCCCGCCCCCGACACAACAACACTAAGGAATCAAGGTTCCAACACACAAACTCTGGTGGGCACACTTGAACCAGACAAAGAAAATGGCTTTCATCAGTATCTCAAATCACATACAATATGGAAATGAATACAAATAAATCACATTTCCAGATATAAGAAATTCACTTTTTTGTGAGTTAAAATGCTAGATAGCTATAGACCATATGGTTCAAATTCTTTGTATTTTTTTTTCATTTCTTTCATTGTACATGAATTATCAACTTAATTTTTTTCCATTACATGTGAATTATCAACTTTATTTTTTTTTATTTCCAATTACTGTGAAGGCTAAAACAACTAGGTCATAATGTTTGTATTTGTTGGTTAGGTTGAGTCCCTTTTGTAGTTATGTCCTGCACCCAAGGGATATATGATACACACTTAATTAGTTCACTGTTTTGAGTTCATTTTCTATTTTCTCTGACCCACTAGAACCAGTAGGAAAGAGCCCGAGACTTCTGACTTCTTCATAATCCAGAAGACATCATATTTTCTAGTTTTTGCTACATTTGCATAAAATAATGGCACTTCTAAATATGGGACTTATGTTCTCAATTGGAATCTGTTAAATTGAAAATAAGGTATTGTAAAGCTAAACAAAAAGTGTGCAGAATCTGGAACAAATCCTACTGAATTAGAAAATCACTTTATATTATATGTTGCTAAAATAGAAATAATTCCAGGAGGGAAAATTTTTTGATAAGTTGTATTTCTTATTAATATTGGGTATGCCAGTTTCATAACCTAATAAAAGTTAGGTCATTATAAACTTTTATAGTGCTCTGCCTACACTTCTATTTAAACATTTATAGCAGCAATTTAGATTGTCTTAAATTTTTCAAAAAAATAATCAGGCTTATAAAAAAGAAAAGAGTTGTCTTTGGATATGGTACATTGTCCATAAATTGCAATGTTCCATAGCTACAGTCTTCTCTAAGTTTGCTTATTTGTGATACTATTTATAAGTATATAAAGGAAACTATTATTTCATATTGTGATAATTATTTTGCTGCTTTTAGTATTTAAATATTAACAAAAGCATTAAATTCCATTGCAAATCCATCTGAAGACACAAGAATGACACCTGTCTGTTCAAAATGTGAGTAAAAGACTATGGCTATTCTGCTTGTTTGACAAGAGTATAAATAAATGGCCCCCATGTCAGATTTAATGTTCTGAAGACTTGATACTTAGTTTAGCTTCATAGTTTGTATATTAATGTGGACAGTGTGTGTTTACTATTAGGCTTTGTGAGATGACAATTAAGGGGGATTATGTTTAATAACTTCTTTGTAGAAGGAAGGGTCTGTGGGAAGTAGAAGTGGCAAGCTTTTTCTTTTGATGTTTTTTGTTCATCCAACTCCAAACAATTTCTGTTTCTATTTTTATAGTTTCATACTCCCTCCAAAAGTTGACCAAGTTATGTAATGATTGGTAATTCAAATAGTGTTTTAATTCAGAGACACATAAAATTGCCTTCTGAAGTGTGTAGGTTTGGGGAAGTCAAAGTATAGGAACTTTAGGCAGGATTTCACTTTGATGATGTCTCTAAGCTTTATTTTAGGTTTAAGATGAGAGTGGAAAGATATGAATGTGCCCTTCTGTCACTCTTCCTTGTGTCAAATTGTCAGGAGCAGCTGTGTGATCCACAGTCTTTAATGTTTTCATCACCTCTAAAAAGGTTTGCAACAGCAGCTACACAGATTTCAGGGGATAAAACTTCCACAGTACAGAGTATAAGATAATAAAAATTGATAATTTATTAGCTGCTTTCCCTCAAAATGCCATGGGTCACTTTTACCCCATCATGGAAATTAAAGAAAATGAATATCTCACTTTTCAAATTACCTTGTTCTTAGAATAATATCCAAATCATACATATTTTCACAAAGTCATGGGTACCAACTTATACTTCCTTTAAGGTTTGTTTAATTAAAAGGAATGTTTGTTTATGTAGTCTGGTTTACACTGAAAAGATCTGCTCAGAGAAACAGAATCTCCTTTTTCATAATTAATGATAATCAAATGGGTAAATAAATAATAAGCCATTATCTCATCTATCCTATAGTGATTCTTTTGGGGGTAAACCAAGTGTAGGTGAGTGGTAACTACGTAGGGGTTATAGATGGAAATTTATAATGGGAAGATTATCATGGTCACTGGTTAGATTTAAACTTCACTTCTAACTTACAGGATAAATAGGGGATAGAGAAATACATTAAATAATATAAATAGTAACCATCCAGATAAACCTAGAAGGTAAGATGTATTCCATATAATCTGACAAAGTTTATCTACAAAATACTGGTATAAAAGCAGGTAAGGAAACTTAACAAGAAAGACATAAAAATCATAATTACTGCTCGAGGGGTATTCAGGTTTTAGATTCTATTTAAATTCTTAATTCAAGTATTTGCATATAAAATTAATTTTTGAAAAATCATGGAGAGTTAAATGTCCAGCAGATGGTAGGTTATATTAAAACATAATTGATAATTTGTTAGGTGGGATAATTTAATTATATTTGGGTTAAAAACAGTCATTGATTTTTAGAATACTAAGAAAATATATATATATATAAAGTGAGAATTTTTTTAAATACCTACATTAAGATAAAAAGGATGGGATAGGTCAAGTAAGTTTGACAAAAAATTAATCATTAAATATGGCTGATTTGGGTAACTTACATTATTTTTCCTACATTTTATATTTACACATATGTTTGAAAGTTTTCACACTAAAATCAATTTTTGTAAATTATGAAAAGAAATGTAGGTCATGACCCATTAAATTATTTCACAAATTATTAATGACTTGAGATTTACAGTGATCGAAGCCATTTTAACTGGGGCAAAATGATACTTCTTCATTGTAGTTTTGATTTGCATGTCTCTGATGAGACATGCAATTAATGATGTTGAGCATTTTTTTTTACATTTTTTTAATTAAATCATAGCCGTGTACATTAATGCAATCATGGGGTACAATGTGCTTGTTTTACATACAATTTGAAATGCTTTCATCAAACTGGTTAACACAGCCTTCACGGCATTTCCTTAGTTATTGTGTGAAGACATTTATATTCTACACCTGGTAAATTTCACATGTACCTTTGTAAGATACATCACAGATGAGTAGTTGGTGAGCATTTTTTTGATGCCTGTCAGTCCTTTGTATTAAAAAAGACAGACAATAATGAATACTGGTAAGGCTGTGGAGAAAGAGGAACCCTTGTAGACTGTTGGTAGGAATGCAAATGAGTGCAATTGCTATAAAAAACTTTGTGGTCATTCCTCAAAAACCTGAAATAGAACTGCCAGATGATGCAGCAATCACACTGTTGGGTGACAACAGGAGGGTGGGATTCGTATATGGAGAACACATCTGCACTCCCGTGTTTACTGTAGCACTGTCCACAATGGATTCAACCTACATGTTCATCAGTGGATCAATAGATTTTTTTTTAAAGTGGTTCATATACATAGTGGAATATTATATCCTCCACCAAAGGGAAATCCTGCCATTTGAAATAACACAGATGGAACTGGAAAACATTATCCTAATGAAATAAGCCAAGTCTAGAAAGATAAAACTTGTGTGTTCTCACCCCTATGTGGGAGCTCACTATTTAAAACAACTTTGATCTCAGGGAGACAAAGAAGCATGACAATTATCAGAGCCTTGGAAGGGTAGAGGGGAAGGGGAGATAATATTTAGATGGTTAATGTATGCAAAAATATAGTTAAAGAGTTAGATAGAACGAACAATATTCAATAACACAGCCAAGTGCCTATAATCAACATAAGTTAGGGTATACTTTAAAACAGGTAAAAGAATAGAATTGGAATATTCCTGACACAATGAAATTTTAAATGTCTGAGGTAATGTGTGTTTCAAAGACCCTGATTTGGCTAATGTACATTATATGACTGTATCAAAAAATCCCATGTACCCTACAAAGATGTACGATTATTTTATATGCATAATAATTAAAATATTTTTGAAATAAGGAGAAATTATAGTCAAAAATTTCAATATATCAATAATGAAGTTGTGAGAGTGAATTCCCTTCTATAAATGTCCTGGAGAACTTATTGCTTTCTAAGATCCTCAATCAAGGTAAAAGTCCTACATTCAGAGCCACCCTATTATTTTTGCTATTGTTCAGCTTCAGTTTTAATATTTATCCCTGAGACAATGGTGAAAAGTGCACATGTGGTTCATAATTATATTTCAGATATTTTGTACTGAAACTATAAGTACAACTTATAACTTTGCAAAAATGTCATTTCTATATGATTCTCCAAATACAATAAGCCACACATCACTATGAAAAATCACATCCTGAATTTGATAAAGTGAAATTTGTATTGAAAAAGAAATTATTTTACGGTGATACAACCAAACTATCCCATTGAATAAGAAGCAAGTCTTGTTGGGCAGAATCCAGTCAGGCCTGTTGGGGGCTCACCAATCATCTCTATGAATTTTGCCCTGCGTGTGCATGGGGGAGCTCTGCATCAGTAACAGAATTCTCATATATTACTCTAGTGAATCCATTTGCTGGTCTCCCTTGTCCACGCATAACCCTGGAGCAATGTGATGAGAGCAAGAGGAACAAATCTGCGGCATGAGCTGCCAGACATTCCGTAGATAAAGGGCAGAAATGAGCAGAGGATCCCTGGTTATATAGGGGAGAGAGACAGTCTGTTCCCTCCACCCTACTTCAAAGAAAATGGAAAGAGGGAAGAATGGTAACTCTTTTGAAATGGGGAGATAAGGGAGAAACTGTCCTACTCCCCCTCAGTGTTTGCTGAAAGATCAACTCACAACTGAGGCAGATTAATAAGAGAGAGAAATGTATTTACTGTGTTCATTCAGGAGAATCACAGAGTAATTGCCCCATATCCAGGTGGGGTCCAGAAATTTTTATGCCCTCCTTTTCGAGGAGAAAAAGAAGTGAGGAGGATAGGTCATTCTCTTTAGGGGCAACAAATGGCTTCTAGCAAGGATTGGGGGAACAGAATGACATTTTTCCTAAAAAATGACCAAACTTATAGTCAATAAGTATATAAAAAAGCTGCTCAACATCCTGATTACCAGGGACACTGAAAAATTAAAACTACAATGAGATGTCACCTCACACTTGTTATCAAAGAGATAAATGTAAAGAAAAGGGGACCCTGTGAACTGTTGGTGGAAATGCAAATTCGTAAAGCCATCATGGGAAACTATGGAAATGCCTCAAAAAATTCAAAATAAAACTACTATATATTGTATATCTGAAATGTCTTAAAAGAGTAGGTTTTCAACAGTCTCATTATGTGACAGGGGTATGAAGCCACTGATATGTGAATGAGTCTGATGTAGTCATTCTAAAATGTATAGCTAATAACAATGAACTATAAACATCACATTGTGCAGACAATCTCCTGAACCAATTTCTCTAACTAAAATTTAAACCAGTATATCTCCCCCAAACGTTAGCAGTCACCATTCTGCCCTCTGCTCTTATATTTCACATGTAAATGAGATCATGGAGTTACTTGTCTGTGTTAGGCTTATTTCACTTAGTATAATATCCTCCAGGTTCATGGGCATTAATGCAAATGACAAAATTTCCTTTGTTTTTCTTTCTTAAGTCTGAATCATTCATTATATATGTAGACTACTTTTATTTTATCCATCCATTCTAGGTTGATTCATGTTTTGGCTCTTATGAATAACGCTGCAGTGAACCCAGGGAGTAGATACCTCCTGACACACTGACTTCGTTTCCTCTGGATATGGACACAGATGTAGAATTGCTGGGTGATGCACTAGTTCTATTTTGAACTGTTCTGGAAACTTCCACACTGTTTTCCATAATGCCTATACTAATTTGCATTCCCACAAACAGTCTATAGGCTTCTCTGTTCTTTACATCTTCAGCAACATTTAATATCCTTTTATTGCTTTGATAACAAGCAAAAGGTGATATCTCATGGTAGTTTTAATTTGAACTTCCCTGATGATTCATGACATTAAGCAGGGTTTTTTAAATATATATATATATATATATATATATATATATATATATAATTGACCATTTGTTTGTCTTCTTTAGAAAAATGTCCTTTTGGGTCCTTTGCCCATTTTTAAACATATTTTTATATGGAACCACAAAAACTGAAGCACCAAATCTCAGAATAAAAAAATGAAAATAAATCTGAGGGAATCAAATGATCTGATCTTAAAATCTACCACAAAACTACAGTAATTAAAACGATATGGTTCTGGTACAAAAACAGACAAAGGCCGGTGGAACAGAATAGAGAATCTACAAACAAACCTACTCATTTACAGTCAACAGATCTTTGAAACATACAGTGGAGAAAGAACGGTCTCCATTGGGAAAACTAGATGTCCCCAGGCACCAAAATAAAATTGAACACTTACCTTACTCAGTATAGAATAATCAACTCAAAATGGATTAAGGAAGTAAAGGTAAAAACATAGGGGGGAAGCTTCTAGACATTGATCTTGGCCAGGAGTTTGCAGATATGAGGCCGAAAGCACAGGCTTCAAAAGCGAAATCACACACATGGGATACAGCCAACTAAAAAGCTTCTGTACAACCAAGGAAACAGTCCATGGAATGAAGAACTAATCTACTGATTGAGAGAAAATATTTGCAAACCACACATTTGATAAAGGATTGATATGCAAAACTCAAATCACTCTATAGGAAGAAAACTCAAGACTCTCACCCTTTGAAATTAAATACCGAGGGAGAAGGAGCTTCAGCTTCTCTGGAGCTTAACCCAGGGACTTGGCCAGGGCATTTTACTGAAGTGCTGAAGATAAAGGGAAATTTTATGTCCTTACCTTCCCTCCTTCCACACAAATCATCTCTACATGTCTTGTTGTAATTCACTGAAACAAAGAAAATTACTTGTATATTGTCGTGTCAGTTAATAAGAGGATTAAAATCTGTGGTGTAAATGTATTTCATATTTACTGATGAAAGCACATGTTATTTCATTTTTAAGATCCAAATGAAACAAATCCTAGAAATATGAGATATATCAGCACCAGCTCTAGGGCAGTAAAGTCTAAGGAACCAGCAAATCCTATTGTCAGAAACTCCATTAAAGTACAATCATGAGAATTATTGAGAGAAAGATACATTTACAAACAGGCAAAAAATGCAGGGGTTTTTAATCTCTGAGAGAAAACGCAAAATGACTTGATAGCTGTACAAAGGAACAAGCTCAATATTATCCCACCCTTGACAAGCTACTTCTGCTTCGATTTCTCCAGAAAAACACTGAGCTGTGATTGATAAGCAGTTCTCAACCTGTGTGTGGCAACCCCTTTGGGGGTCTCCTGCATAACAGATATTTACATTATGATTCATAACAGTAGCAAAATTATAGTTATGAAGTAGCAATGAAAGTAATTTTATGGTTGGGGGTCACCACAGCATGAGAAACTGTGTTAAACGGTCACGGCATTAGAAAGGTTGAGAATCACCTTCCGAGTGCTGTGTTTTTAGAGCAAAGATCCCTAATATTTTGGAGACATGGACTCCTATGGCCGCCAGTTAAAGCTATGGCCCCTTTCTCAGAATGATGTTTTTAAATATACAACGTAACAGTCACAGAAATTCAAAGACAATTATTTTAAAATCTAACTATGAAATACATGTAAGAGTTAATAAGAAAATAAAATTTAAAAATCTGTGCTATAACAATACGTGAAAAATAAAACCAGTCTGTTATTGGGTCTAATAACTGCCAGATGTTGAGGGGATTATGTGTTTGAACAGCTACAGCTCTTCAGTGATTTCAAGGAAGAGGGTAAAATAATCAGAAAATTTCCCTGGAAGGAACATTGGCTCTTACAGGAACACACAGGAAGTGAGGATGAAGAGAAGGCAGATAGCACAGTTTCCTAGACTTCGTCAGATGATGAAACTGTGACTGAGCTCTTCCTAGGAAGAGTAAGAGGAAGCTTGACACCATCATTCAAACAACAATATTAGACCCAAACATTTTTTCTTATCTGGGTCATTAGGTAATGTGATGATAATATTGATTGTTTCTTCCTACGAGGGAAAGAAGCAACCAGAATACAGCAATTCCTGCTTACATATAAAGGCTTTCTTGTTTTCACTAATTAGAAGTGAATTTACCAGTTATCACATCTAAAAATAATAAAATCCCCTAAGTTTATCAGTGTTGGACATGTCTGTCTGCCAATAACCATTTTTTATCAGTTTGTTCAGCGAGTTTATTAATCTGATATTTGTATTGAATGATCCTCTTGAATGTATGATGCAATGAGTTAAGAAAAAAAACCAATGTTAGAAATAATCTAGTTTGTGAAACCTTAGGTTTTTGTTAATTGCTAAGAGAAGACCCCCAACAGCTTCTGAAAGGCGCATAAATCATCAATGACTGGCAATTAATAATAAAAGTATTATCATCATCTTTTTATTCAGTAAACCTGAATAGGAAAAAAGTATTCAATTTTCACAGTGTATGATAGAATTATAATTTTATGTATAGATTCTTCAGCTCAGGAAAAAAATATGGTCAACTATGAATATAGCATAAAATATTTTCAGGCATACAAAAAGTAAAAAAAAAAAAAACATTAGCACAAAAATATTTTCTTTTTCATGAAATTATAATCAGTTTGGAAACTGAAATTATTCTAGAGCAGCACGCACCTAACAGGACAGCTAATAATTGCAAAGGAGGCATTATAGAAAGAAAAACTGAGAAAAAGAAGAAACATTAGGAAATTTATAAATTTTTACAATTGTATGAAACAGCAAATTTTCTTAAAAAAGAACAGACTAAGCAACCAAAGAAAGGAAAGAAAGAAAATAGAATACATAAATAACAATCAGAACACACATGATATATAAACAAAAATACAGTCATTTCAAACACTCATGAAATATGAAAATAATCTCCATTCATTTTTAAAATAAAATTTCACTGGAAATAATTTCTGCTATATACCATACACTTGTAGAGAGGCACAAAGTACATGAAGTTTATATATAGAATGTTAATAAATACGTGTTTAGGTAGTGCCTGTGGCTCAAAGGAGTAGCATGCCAGCCCCATATGCCAGAGGTGGTGGGTTCAAACCCAGCCCCGGGCCAAAAACTGCAAAAAAAATAAAATAAAAAATAAAGAAAGAAATACATGTTCTTTCTATACTATTGAATTAGGACTGTGAAACGAGGCAAATACCTTTATTTCCTGTAATTTCTATACATCTGTAACTTACTTCTTTCTACATCTATATCATCTATATGTAAGCTAGGTGGTGTGTACATGTGTCACGGATACAGATATATCTACACATTCACAGTAAATGAATATGGATATAACAAAAACTCATTAAAGAAACCGATACGTAATTCTCTGCATCAGACAAATCAGAAATAGTATCAGAAAACAGTCCACAAAGACTTCAGTTACATTATTCATAACTATAGTAACAGCATATGCTCTTGCTGTGTTAAAATTACCAGGAATTTGTGAACATCAGTGCCCTGCTTTTGTTTCCTCCAATAGAGTGATAAAAGAAAATAAACACAAATGAAGTCTTAGCCACAAACCTGTCAACACACATGCACTCATCTGAAAGCATCCTCAAATTCAGACGTTTACACGCAGGCGAGGGAAACACTTTGCAGAAACTCTGAATGATATGTATGGTCTTGAGAGATGTCTTATAAAAGTTTAGAGATCTGAAAATGCTTGTATAATAACTCCACTCAGAATCCACATTAAATATATGCTTTCTGCCATGAGGTACTAATTCTAAAAATATTTTTGATAAATTCAAATGCATCAGGGGAAATGTATTTGCAAGATGAAGACTGTGAAGTTATTAATATTTACAGGAGGCATTCTATCACCTTTGCTAAGCTGAAGCAATGCCTTATTTAGTTGTTGTAATAATAAATGTTCCATGAAATAGAGCTATATTATTGTGAGCCAGACTGTTCTAGCTGACTTGAACACAGCCATTGACCTCTATGCTTAAAGAATTCCTCCTCTCTGAATATCACACTTTTTTATTTTGTGATGGTAATCCATAATTAGGCTACTAAAACTGGAAAAAGAATAAGTACAGCTAGGAAAGGAGATTCGAGAAATAAAAATTTAAAATCACAGCACAAAATAACTATTCTTAAGACATTTACAACTAAAACCGACTGGAGATGAGGACAGTGGCTGTGCATCTTTTATTTGCCTTCTTTTCCCAACCCATTTTATATTTAAATGCTATGGAGACACTTTTATGTTTTTTGCAAATACACAAAAGTTGGATTAGTTTTTGATACTACTACTTATATTATAATTCATCTAAGAATTTCTGAAAAGCATTATGTAATGCTTATAGGGATTACTAAAACCAACTGAGAAATTGGCATTGAGGTGACAAGAAAATGGTGCATTATATGTAAGTTCGGAAATTATGAAGCACTTTTTTAGATGCCAGTCTTTCCTTCCTCCCAACATCAGAATTATACTGCGTGTAACATCTAAGTCAGCATGAGTAGCTTGTAATTGATGCCTTTTGTTTTAAAGTTTAGTCATGTAGCTTCAAAAACAATTTCTATGTGGAAATTATGATTTGGCACATTAAACAGAAATGTAAGCAGATGGCAGAGTGTGCCAATATATATTTTCTTGTTATTATTTTGCTTTAAAATTGTAGATGTTTATGAAAGATTCTGATTGTTTAATTTCAATAGTTACCAGAGTAATAAAAGTATATTATGTTTAAAAACATGAAGGAAATTCCCCAAATGGTATGTGTTAATCAAATATTTGGCCAAGATCCTTCAACACTATCCTAACAACAATAGTATCTTTAAAATGAACATTCCTATAATTTAGATAATACATTGTCATGATATAAGCCTTTCTAATAATTCATTGGTGGTCGATATTTTCCAATATTTCTGGAAAATATATTGGAATGGCATAACGAGTCTTCTCAATTGTAAAAAAATAAATAAATTGTACATATAGACGAAAGACAAAAAGAGTAGATTAAACTCCTGGATTAATGAAGTAGACGCTAACATAGGGTCTTTAAAAAGAAAGCAAAGCCCTAGCAAGATCCCAACCTTGTGTTGACCAATGTCCTAAATGATCCGATGCTACCACACCTCAGATTATCAGCCTACAGACTAAAGACTCATTACAGATGACTATTAGTGTCCATCCCGTATTGGTATTTCAAAGATCTAACTGTCACGGAGGCTGTATTTTGGGATTGCAACTAAGGGGAATCAGGACCTAAGGAAATGCAGTAGGAGATAATATGATTCCAAAAGACTAGTACATTTATCAGCAGTATTATCAGGTGACTTTAGAAGAAAGTGATGAGATTTGGGTTATATCACTAAAATCCTTGTATTCAAACTAAGGAAGATAATAGGAGAAATGCATTCCATATTTCTAAACAGTAAGGCAAACTTTAGCACCTTTCAGCATCCAAGCTGAGAAAGGTGGCCGGGATGGTAATGGACATGAAGTTACTGGGAACTGGATATAATGCGCAGTCTAATGGTACTTAGAATATTTTGGATGAAAGTGAGCTTCTCCATCTTCCAAAATCCTCAACCAGAGGTTGATAGGAATTAAAGTTGTGACTTTTTCTCCTGAAAGTTAAATTATGATATATTACCTCATAGATTGCTTCAGGGTTTGTAATAAACAACAAGGAACACAGTTTTGAAAGGCAACTATTTTCTCCTTCTAAAACATTCATTTTTGTGGGGAATATATAGTCTTTGTCTTCTTACATAGAAATAGTTTGAGTCTTTAATACGTCATTGAAGACATGATGCATTTTGTACGTACTGTGATATACAAGTAAGCAATAAACTTATACACAAATCTAGGCATGATCCATACAATGCCATCATCTTTGATAAGTATATCATCACCCATGAATCTGAAAACTACACTGGTAAAGTAGAAACAATGATATACAATATATCCTTTTAAAGGGGGGTATATGAACATTTCTGCTGCTTTGCATAGGAATTCCATAATCTTTTTGCTTTGGTAGATATATGTCATTAGATTTCCTGTTTCTTTTTGTAAGTTCAGATGAAGTAATGAGAAAAGAGATTACAAGTGGTGACACCTGTGGCTCAAGGAGTAAGGTGCCGGCCCCATATACTGGGGGTGGGTTCAAGCCCAGCCCCCGGCCAAAACTACAAAAATAAAAATAAATAGATTATAAGAATATTAATTTAACTAGAACAACTTAAAATCAATTTAACATGATTAATAGGGCAAGACTAAACACAAAATTATTTTGTATTTCAAATAACTTATGTTGTTAATTTGAAGAGTAGAATGGACCTCAAACTTATTTGTATATTTGTGGATAGGGAATAGTATCACAGTGAAAGAAGAATGGTGCTATTTTGAACCAATGATGTTTAAAGGCTTTGAAAAGCTTACTATACTAAATGCATGGGTTTATACAAATTTTGTCGGTGACAAGGCTGTCCCTCAAAGAATATTAATCGACATGAGTAATAAAAGATATACATTTTATAGGCCAATTTATATGGGTTGGAAGTAAATGCAATATTTGGATGTTTATAATATTGTAATGGAAAATGAAGAATTTGTGTACACTCAAAAATTTCTGTCTTTATAGAAAGATTAAGTCCAAGTGAATATCTAGATTACTTTGCTTGGAGTTAATTTTATGCTTGCATTTTAAAGTAACATCCTTGCATCCTAAATTACTCCATGGAAAAGAAAATTGATGACATAAAATTAATTTCCACTTTTTAAATGTACATGGATATAAATCACTACAACTTGGGGGTGGTTGAAAAATGACTATATTAACAAAACTTCATGTTCAACAGACAAATAAACATCCTCACCAATCCAGATCACCGTTGCATATTTACCCATCATTAGCTATAATCTGCTTCAGATGATGATGATAAATGAACCAAGAAACTGAATCCCTGAACAATACTCACTTCATGATAACAACCAGAGATGCAGAAAGAGTCTCCTGACCTGAAATCGGTGCTCAGCCCCCGCGGGGCCTCGTTTGACTCTTCTCTCCTCTGGCATCATGGGTTTTCTCTGGCACAGGTGTTTGTTTTTCATAATTCAGCAGCTTCATTCCTGAATTATTACTGATCCCATAGAAATTGATGATGATACACTCTAACACACTCTTACATGCTTTCTCAAGGTAAACTCCATGAACTAATTATATACATATAATTGGCCATAAGAAAATATTGGAGACTTTTTTTCATAAAATATAAGCACTTAAACAGTGTTGAAGATATTGAAAAAAAATTAACAGAAGTCTTTCTGCTGTTAAGTATCTCTTCCGTCTGTGGACATCAGACTCGAGCTTAACAAAGTCTCATGTTTCTTGCTATCACCAAAAAGACGTAAGATGACTTTTCATGAGACACTGCATCCCTGGAAAAGGAGTGCCCTTTGCTTTATACCTCTTTATTCATTTTTTTTTTTTTTTTGTAAAGAGTCTCACTTTATTGCCCTGGGTAGAGGGCGGTGGAGTCACACAGCTCACAGCAACCTCCAACTCCTGGATGTAAGTGATTCTCTTGCCTCAGCCTCCAGACTAGCTGAGACTACAGGTGCCTGCCATAACGCCCAGCTATTTTTTTTTGTTGCAATTTGGCCAGGGCTGGGTTTGAACCCGCCATCCTCAGTATATGGGATCAGCGCCCCACCCACTGAGCCGCAGGCACTGCCCCTCTTTATTCATTCCTTACAACACATTTGAATACACAGAGAACTTCTCCCTAACTGGTTTTCTGAGGCAACTTTGATACTGTAATTAAAGATGCAATCTAACACTTTTTTCTAGCTTTTTTGAAAATATTTTAAAATAAGCATAAATAGCTCACAGCAGAATATAACTATAAATAGAATAATATGCAACAAAATACATTCAAAAGGCAAATGACACACAAAAATTGCATTTACATCACAAACAAAATTTTGATTTCCTTAAATATATAAAACAAAGTTGAAGGAAAAATGGAAAATTCATTAATATATGGTATAGCCAATTGAACAGCAGAAATAATATATGCTATAGAAACTTAAATAGAGACACTAGATAGTGTCTTTAGTTAACAAAGAGTAGAAGCTGGCTTTAGAGCTTGGTATTGGAATCAAAGGACATAAATAATTTTGTTAGGGCGAATGGGAGAAAATCAGTGAGAAAGTATAATAGTAGAGAGGGAGAAAAGAAGAGAGCGAATGGGGGAGAGATGGCTAGAAAGACATCAGAGAGATAAGCATTAATATTAGAGGTGATTCCCCCCTGTTAGAATTGGAAAAGTTGAGATTTGATCAAATTTTCCTACAAGGGTTTATAGTGCATGAATTTCAAGACAACTTATATTAAATGTTGTAACGGCAGTTGTATTAGTTTCCAATTGCTGCTATAACAGTACTATGAATATAAAGGCTTAAAAGATACAAATTTATTATCTGATGTTTCTAGATGGCAGAAGTCTGACATTTACTTCATTGTCTAAGATCAAGAGGATATGCCTATATTCTTAAGTGTTCTTGTTAGGAAAGAATGCTGAATGTTATCAAATACATTTTATGCATCTATTGAGAGGATTATATGGTCTTTGCTTTCGCCTCTATTGATATGGTGAATCACATTTAGGGATTTGCCTATGTTAATCCAGCCTTGCATCCCAGGGATGAAGCCTCATGATCATGGTGTATAATTTTTTTTGTACATAATCGATAGTCTAAGATTTTATTGAGTATTTTTGTGTCAATATTCATTAGTAAAATTGGTCTGTAGTTCTCCTTCATAGTTGGAAACTATTCTGATTTTTGGATCAGGGTATGTTTCCTTCATAGAATGTGTTGGGACAGTTTCTTCCTTCTCAACATTTTGGAATAGGTTCTACAGTAATGGGTCATGATGCCCCCTAGCCAGACCAATGCTGCGTCTCCCCAGCCCCCAGAGAAAAGATAATAATAAGATAAAAATGGAAAAATAAAAGTAAAAATGTAATTAAATAATGTGAAGTAAAGCAAACAACACAAAGAAAGGGACATCTTAGTCATATAAGAAATTTATTTAGGAAAGATGAGAAAAGTAGAAAAATCTCAACTGAAGAGATAAGAGAGGAGATAAACAAGAAAGAAAGAATTAAAAAAGAAATATGCTAACCAAAATTGAGGAGTCTTTACCATTGAGGAAATTAAAAATGAAAAAAGAAAAATACAATAAGACAAAACAAAAAATAACTACAACAATAGCAAAAAAGAGGAAAGAAAAAACTAAGAAAAAATGTGAAAAGGAGCAAAGCATGAAAAGAAAAAAAATATTTGTGTGTATGTGTATATATATGTATAAATACATGTGGTAATATACTATATGTATTTCTTGACCATCAGGAGTCACTTTGGTGTCAGGAGATGGAGAACGCAGGCAGGTGGTGCTGTCTGAGATGGGGGCTGGGAGCCACTCTCTGGTTGCAGAGGAGATCAGTCCTGTCTTCCTATTTGCCCTCATTCAGGGGCCTGGTCGCTTTGTCAGCATTCAGTCCCTGCAAGATTGGGGTCCCAAAGCTCTCACCAGCTTTCAGACAGGGTCATCCTGAAATCAAAGTGGTCTTAGAGGGTTGTTGATCTTACTGCAAGGATGGTTGCCCAGGCTCAGCAGGCATGGCAGAACTAGCTTGCACTAGGACCCTGTTGACTGTTCCTCCTGGTGATGCCTTCCCACACTGATCATGCCCTGCCTGCAGCCAAGCTGTTGGGAGTTCCACCCCTCCCAGCACTCAATCATGGCTGCTGCAGGCTGTTAGGGTTCACTGGCTCATTCAATCCCTTCCAGGGTAGCTCCAGCAAGCAGATCAGTCCAAAATCAAAATGCTATACTACAGCCCTTTCTGTCTTGAGTTCTCCTTGGGAGGGGGAGGTGGGCGTCTGCCCAAACCCGGAACATGCCTTCTGTGCCGGCGCTCTTCAGCCCCAGACCTCCTTTGTTGACCCCTGGAGTCTTCCCACTGTTTGACTCAAAACTAACATTTTTATAAATAATATTGCTAATGACCCAAACTTAAAATGACACTAATGCAAAATACTCTTTTTTCCAAAAAATAAAACTTATAACACTCCAAATTCAATGAAAATTTTGGG
Source organism: Galago senegalensis (assembly GCA_963575145.1). Classification (NCBI taxonomy): domain Eukaryota; kingdom Metazoa; phylum Chordata; class Mammalia; order Primates; family Galagidae; genus Galago; species Galago senegalensis. The sequence goes on from CAUYTI010008241.1 coordinate 36,532, forward strand.
GTTCTACTATAAGAAGAAATAGTATAACTACTTTTACAATGATTTTAAAATTCTGATGACATTTTAAGGATATATAAAAATGTGGAATGCATATTTCTTTAGTCACACATACAGAATTTTTTTATACCTTAAAATGTAATATAAAATATGTGAACTATCATTTCATATAATCTGTGTTACTACATTATATTTAGTGTAGAATTTTAAAATTTCTTAATTCTCTATCAAGCCATAATAATAAAAGGAGAGAATGCAAGAAAGAAAGCAGAGGAAAAAACAGGAGAAAGGAGAAAAAATGGAAAGAGGGTGAAGTTAAAAAGTAGAAGGAAAAAGAAAAAAGAAAAGAAGGAAAAAGTTATATGAGAAAGAAAGAGAAGCAAGCAAGAAGCCCTAGATACCTAAAAGTGGGAACTACCTGACTAAAAGGAAATAATGGATCATGGAATATATATTTATAAACCATAATTATAAGTAGAAAGTCAAAGTTCGAACCATCAACTAGAAAGAATCTATAGGACAATTCAAGTTTAAAATAATACGTCACTTTGAAATAAACCCTTGCACTGGGACTTTGTGATGTGGGCCAGTCTTACCCAAGTTAGGTGATAAGTCAAAGTGGTTTTGATTTGCATGTCTGTGATGATAAAAGGCAGTGAGCACTTTTTTCATGTGTTTGTTGGCCACCCACCTGTCATCTTCAGAGAAGTTTCCATTCACTTCTCTTGCCCACAAAGAAGCAAGGTTTATTCTTTTCTTATGGATCAATTTGAGTTCTTTGTAGATTCTAGTTGTCAGAAGTTTGTCAGAATCATAACATGCAAAAAAATTCTCCGATTCCCCAGGCCGAGTGCCTTTACCTGAGCAGAAGCTTTTTCCCTGGATCAAATCTCAGCAATTTATTTTTGGTGTTGCTTCAATTGCCAGGGTTGTCTTCCTCATAAAATATTTACCCAGCCAATATCTTCAAGAGTTTTCCTTGCACTCTCTTCTAGTATTTTTATAGTTTTATGTCGGAAGCTTAAATCTTTTATCCAGTGAGAATCAATTTTTGTTAGTGGTGAGAGGTGTGGTCCAGTTCTTCCACACCCTTTGTAAATAGGGATTCTTTCTTCCAATGCATATTTTTGTAAGGCTTGTCAAAGATCAAATGACAGTATGTGGCTGAGTTCACCTCTAGATTCTCTATTCTATCCCACATATCTGCATCTCTGTTTTGGTGAATGAAGAGTGAATTATAAATGTCTTACCACAAAAAAAATAAGTGAGGTTTGGTTATGTTAATCAACTTGGTGTAAACATTCCACGTTGTATATCAAATCATCATATTGTACCCCACAAATATACTGTTATGTATACTGTTATGATTTAATTAAAAATTAAATACAATATGTGTCACTCTTATCTCTCATTACACATAATTCATTGTTATACTCAAAGAAGTAATGGTTGCTTTCACATTATCAGTTCTTGAGTAGGGCACAGATTTTTATATACAAGGAAAATTTTTTATGTGCTTGTTTTCTGTGTGGATAACCCTTTTAGGATTCTGTATTCATTCAAATGTAGTCTTTGATATGGCAAAACTCTTTGTCAATCTTACCACCTTTAATTGCAAGTTCCCTAATGACTCAATTTCAGTGAGTAGATCACTGTCTAGGGAATAATTGGTCTTAACAAGGTAAAAAGGAAAGAGGCCTGAGAAAGAATGACTTATCTTTAGGGATTAAAAAAGCTGGCTTAAGGAAGACAACATTCAAAGAAAACATAGACTTAAAGGAAGAAGAGCTGGCTTTTTGTTCCAAAAATCTTCACTGCCTTACACTCAGCACACCAGCGATGGGTTCATTTAAATTAGTTCACCAGGGATTTTAGGCTCATCTGGAAATGATAAAGTGAAGTAGAGATATTGATCCAGTGTCAGTAAGAAGTTAATCAAAGGAGCATTTGGTTTGATACTTTCCTTTTATACTGGGAAACAAATCAGTAGAGATTTTAAAAATTCGATGGACTAGCCATATTAGATGAACTTCTTGTATAAATAGATTTTTTTAAATTGCTTGCTTTTTCCAAAAGTATCTTTATGTATTTTTTGTTAGAAGTTAGTCTTATTTAAAGTATCAGTTAAAATATAACAAGTTAATAAATTCAAAACTTGGGTGAAGAATTCATCTAAATAATTTAATATTTTTGATGTTTTAGAGTAGTACTAATATGTATTTTGACATAAATATATGTGTTGTTCAAATAAATTAACTAACTTAGAAACTGAGGAGACAGTATTAGAGGGGAAAATTTTTAAATAACACAACAAAACAAAAGCAACAACACTAGCCTCTCAAATAAAACTACCTGGACTCATATGCCAGGTATTATCTACTATTAGCCATGCTGTTATAGTTGTGTTCCTTCAATTCTTTCATCTGATTCATTGTCCTTATTGACAGAATGAAAGTAATAAGATAATTTATGTAATTATTATATGAAACTAACTTTAGGAGATGCAAGTCACAAAGTGCATTCCTAATAAATCTTAATTATGTTAATTATTATTATCATCATTGTTTTCAGTACATTGACCATTATTTTTAAAAATAACTTTATTTATTTATTTTGTATTTACAACAGAGTCCTAGTTTGTCAACCTCAGTAGAGTGTCATGGAATCATAGCTCACAGCAACCTCAAACTCTTGGGCACAAGTGATTCTCTTGCCTCAGCCTCCCAAGTAGCTGGGACTACAGGCCAGTGCCACAACACCCAGCTATTTTTAGTGATGAGGTCTCACTCTTGCTCAGGCTGTTCTCAAACCTGTGAGCTCAGGCAAATCACCGACCTTGCCCTCCAAGAGTGCTATGATTACAGTCATGAGCCACCATGCCTGGCCTTTAAATAACTGTGTATTAAATGAAGAGAAACGTATTAATAATTTTTCTCCCATTTAGAAAAAAAATCACAGCTTTAGATAAGTAAAGTCTCATGTGGATTGGAAATCATAGCTAAATAAACCCAGAAAAAAGGAAGATGAAATTGTTTTCACATTACTTAATATAACATACAACTGAAATCTGTACATAAAAATAGTAATTTCTGAAAATTTGTGAAGTCTTTCTTATCTTCTCAAGCTCTTTCCATTCATTACATGGAATTGATAGTGAAGTTTGCTACAAAATCCATGCAAATAACGTAGCCATTACTTGGGTGAAAATTTTACATCATAGATCTTTCAACTAGAATGCCCCAGGACATTTCTCAAGTCTGAGTTAATGAATCCAAAATATAACTCACCATCGATCACAGCCTGACAGCTTACTTGGCTGTTGGCAGGTTTGCCTGTAAGCTGAGTATTTGAGTTACCTGCATGCTGTTGTCTTCTTAACTCTAAAGTTTTTATGTCCCTAGGTACAAACACCCCTTTCTGATGTTTGTGTTTATGTGTGCACACTTATGTTGCTTTGTGTTGTGAAATTAAGTCACACGCTATTCTGAATTCCCTGGAGCAGAGGTGCAGAAAAAATAAAAATCGTTTTCTCTATGACTTAGCAGCAGTGGAGATTTGGCATCTAAAAATGTCTTTTTAGAATGATACGTTTAAAACTTGGCTCATTGTGAGGAAATGGCTTGTTTACTAATTGATTTGGAGAATTCTATATAAATACTAAATTTTATGTTTTACAAATTTTACCTGTTTTCCTTGGTATACAATCTTTCCTTTTTTAAAAAAAAATTGCTGTTTAATCTGGGGGTACACACAATAAAGCCAGATTGCCTGCATTTCTAAGACAAAATCTGAGTTGTAGCAGTGTCCCTCACACAGGAAGTGAGCCCACACCCACACATTGTTCTTAAAACCTTTTCTTGAACTTTGCTCATGTGCCTTTTTTATTTTATGGAGGTTTACATAAGTTCACATATTAATTTAGTGAAATTAACAATTCATTTATATTTTAGCTTTATTTTTCACACCTAGTTTTATAAAATATATTTCTCTTCTCATTTCAAAGGAATATTTCTAAATTCTCTTTTAATACATTTTCGTGTATATGCCAATGGTCTATGTTTTCCTTTTCAATGTGTGGTGGGCTTGGGAATGTGCCTCACAGACCTCAGTCTTGAATCCAGATCGCCAACTCTGAACTCCAGAGCCACGTTTGCCACACTTTCCACTCACTGTTCAGGTAAATGATGGAGTGTAAGGAGGTTGTGGGAAGAATTGAGTGATAGGTCCAAGTCAAGACCCCTCTAGAACTTGTGAGGGCCCCTACTATGAAACATTCGTATCGTTGAAAGACAACCTCCCTCTTTGTTTATCGTTATAGAACTTCATTTTTTCTGCATATGCTCTTTTCATAAGAATTTTTAAAAACATTTTTCATGTTTTATGAAAATTCTACCAGGGTTTTAGTTATGAATATGTTGAAATATATTTGCCCAAAAGTATATCATACTTATCTTTTTTCATGTCCTATGATAAAATAGAACATTCTTCCCAATATTGGTCACACACATTTCCTTGACTTATATTCATCAGTACTTTAAATATTTTTGTAATTGGACTGTTAGCCAATGGATATCACTAACTATGGCCACTATTTACTGATGTAATTGTTGTAATGATGGATAAAACGTAACTTTACAATATAAGGAGCTAATAAGGGAAATGTTCCTTGTAAGTTGAATATGGCTTAAAGAAATAAAAAGAAGTTTCAAATTATTTTTTAAATGATAAAATATCTGCTTTATAAATGCACACAGTCAACAGAATTTTTGCGGGATAAAGATTGAACACCTTCTTGGTTCTAAAAGAAGTTATTTTCTCTAAGTACCCTCTGAAATCTCTGCTGCTCATTATCCTATTGTCAGGATGGAGGTGAGAGATTTGAGTGCCTTATCTTTTTTGTGTATTTAGAAAGATAATTAGGCATGTGTAGCATAGACCTGCCTACTTCCTTTTGGGAACAAATGTGTCCATTGGGAGAATAAATTTGTATTGTTTCCATCTTAGCTTCTGTCTTACCTACCTAGACTACTTTCGTATGAAGAAGCTTGTCCTTGACTAGTGGAATAAGGAATGACTAGGTAAGTTTTATTTTGGAATTCAGACAAAACTCCATTAGGACATGATAATGACCTATGTCCTCTGATCCTGATTCTATTACAAGATGGATTTTTTGTCTTCATTATTATATGTTTGGAGATGAGATGGAAGCAATCATACAGGAAACATTCTATCTCAAGAAAGAATGAAGTTCTTTTGATTATATGTTTCTGGAAGTAAACTTTTGTGATTTAAGTACAATATAGCCATAAATGTCAGTGTAATTTTATAAAGCAAAAAACCAATAAATTTGCAATGAAAAATGTACCTTGTACTAAGAAAGAAAAAAAAAAATCCATCTAAAAGTCTTTTGTTTTGAGGGAAGGTGTTCAGTCTGTATTCCAAATAGTTAGAAGGTGGAGAAAAAAGGGAAAGGTGAATGGGCCAGGTCCTGGATATTTAATACTTTCAAAAGACCCAAACAGAAACTACTCTATCTGTATTTTTGTTAGGGTTTAGTGCTGTTGCACAAGGAGCCCAATTTAGTTTAGGAAATGTGCATTTCGTGTTCCCGTATTTATCTTAGTTGAAGGTATTATCGGTAAATATTGGCAAACCAATCTATAATGTCTGCCACAAAGTTCTTAGGAATCTCTGAACATTTCAAGAGAGGTAGAGTTAGTGTAAGCGATATAAATCTTAAGACAGTGATATTTTTCCAGAGTCTTCTATATCTGTTTTACCTAAGTTAGTATTTTAATAGTCTTCTGTTCATGAAAATTTTAGATATGAAATCTCATACTGTCAGGATGAAAAAAGGTACATGTGTTCTTTCAACATTTTTGGTAATTTGATCAATTAACCATGTAGGTAACTATTTTAAGAAATTCAAATAAGTGATTTTGTTCTGTAAATTAGACATTGTGATAATCTCTAAGAAGGTGTAAAAGTTTAAAATCTACATTTAAATCTTAACACATGCAAATTTAGATGTATGCAAATGAGGTTATTAGATTAGTTTCAGGTGATTTTTTTAAAATTCCATTTAACTATAGAAATCCTAAGTAAAGGCTTAGAGCAATACTTGTGCTTTGATATTACTTCTAAAACAATCTGTTTGAAATGCAAGGTCGACTTTTCAGTATTTGCAATTAAAAAAAAAAGCATACATGACAGACAATCCTGAAGGAGGCGTTCTTCCTTTCCTTTGCTGCTATCCTATATTCTTAATTAACACTTTCCAATTTTCTAACTTTCTTACTGACAATCTCTGTTCTAATCTCTGTCAAAGAAGTGATAAAACTGGCCATGGGGTAACAGTTAACAGTTGAGATGATCTAGGCAGCAAATAAAAAGAAAACAACTCAAATTTGCTTATAAAATATGTATCTATATTGTTCATATAATAGGAAGTCCAGACGTTGGACAGGTTCTAAACATCCTCTGGCTCAACATCTTACCTAGTGTTTCTATTGTCTATCTTGCATCAACATAGAACAAGTTAATTTTTTCAAGTCTTTCTAGATTTCACATTTAGACCAAATATCATCCACCAAAAAAAAAAAAAAAAAAAGAAAGGATTTTTTTTAACAAGATCATAGATGTATTTTCCAAAATCACAGAAACATGCCCCTAGAACATGATATGGTATCAATTCCTGTGAGTAAGGTGTTGGAGGGGTGGACAACACAATGAAACAAAACCAACGTCCTATTTGGAAGGAAGGCGACATCAGTGACTCCTAAATAAATAAACAATGGAGAAGCTACATAAATTGCTGAATAGAAGATCTGTTTAACTTTTTTAAGAACAATAAAAAAAATTGTAGGGATTAATAAGAGTGAGAGTATTGATATTAACAGGAGACAGACATTGGAATCGAATTTCGGTCCATATTCTTGGGCCTTTCACATTATGCCATGAGCAAAGTATCCTGTATCTTTAGATGAAGTGAATATTTTCCATGTTCAATATTGAAGGTAACTTCCTTTAAACACACACAAAGACTATAGGATTCTCTCAGTAGATGCAAAAAAAGAATTTGACAAATTTCAGCATCCTTTTATGATAAGAATGCTTAACAAAACAGGCATAAGTGAGACATTCCTACAAATTATAAGAGCTATTTATGACAAACCCTCAGCCAACATCATATTGAAAAGGGAAAAATGAAAAATGAAAAATTATTAGCATTCTCACTTAGCACTGAAACCACACCGGGTCACCTTCTAATACCACTTCTATTCAACATAATCCTGGAAGTCCTAGTTTAAACTGAAAATAAGAAATTCTAGAATAAAATGTTGGTAAAACTCTTATAGATATTGGCTTAGGCAGAGAATTTATGAGGACCACCAAAGCAATCACAGCAGAAGCAAATAGATAAATAAAATAGGACCTGATCAAATTAAAATGTACCTGCACAGTCAAGGACACAATCAACAGACCAAATATCTTACAGAACGGGAGGAAATATTTGCATGCTACACATCTAATTAAAGACCGATACCAGAATTCACACAGAACTCAAGGAAATAATAAAGAAAAAAATCAAACAACCCCATTAAAAACTGAGTGAAATACATGGACTGAAACTTTTCACATAAACACAGACATTAATGGCAAGGAAATAAATGGAAAGTGCTCGATGGCTCTAATCATGAGAGAAATGCAAATCAAAACCACTATGACGGATCACCTTGCTCCAGTAAAAATGGCTTTTACCAAAATGTCCTAAAACATCAGATCTTCATGTGGAAGCAGAGAGAAAGGAACATCTATACACTGTTTATGGGACTGCGAACCAGCACAATCTCTGAGGAAAGTTGTATGGAGACACCACAAAGAACAAAGTAGGCCTACCATTTGATCCAGCAATCCCACTACTTGGTATTTACCCAACATGGGAGAAAATTATTTTATCAAAAGACTTTTCACTCAGATGTTTACAGCAATACAATTTACAATTGCAAAGATATGGGAAAAAACCCTCATGCTAGTCAATAGATGAGTGGAACAATAAAATGTGGACTATGTGTGCCATGGGGTACAACTTGGCCATAAAAAACAATGCTCTAGTTATTTTTTATAACAACCCGAAAGGAACTGGAGACCATTCTTTTTAGTGAAATCTCACAAGAATGGGAAACAAACACCTCATGTACTCAATACCAAATTAGAACTTGTCGAACAACCCTTAGGTGCTCACATGGAAGAAATGCCCCCAGATGCAAGTCTAAGGAGACAGAAAGTAGATTAGTGGTGCCCTAATCCTGGGGGTTTGGGGAAAAGGATGAATGACTGCTACTGGGTACAGGGTTTCTTTTGAAGGCAATGAAACCAGACTAAAATTAACTGTGATAATGTTTGCACAACTCAATGAATATAATAAAAATCATCGGACTGTACACTGTAAGTGGGTGAATTGGGCAGTATATGAATTATATCTCAATAAATCCAATGTACTCAGTCTTACTATGAACCCAATAAGCTAGGCTTCTTTCTTTTCTTTCACACGAAAGCTATAACCCAATTATAGCCCAAGAAGAAGGGGAAAGGGAAGAGAGAGGGGAGGAGATGGGAGAGGATGGGTGAAGGGAGGGTAATTGGTGGGACCACACCTACGGTGCATCTTACAAGGATACATGTGAAATTTACTAGGTGTAGAATATAAAAGTCTTAACACAATCACTAAGAAAATGCCATGAAGGCTATGTTAACCAGTTTGATGAAAACATTTCAAATTGTATATAAATCCAGCACATTGTACCCCATGATTGCATTGATGTACACAGCTATGATTTAATAAAAAAAAACCCGCAAAAGTGAATGACTATATTTAAATATATGAAATAGGTTTTAATGATTTTTAAGAAATTGTTATGCCTTTTTTTTGAACTTAAAACATCTCACGTATCTATTTTCTGGATAAATATATTCAGTGACAGTTGCATAAAAATATCATTATGCTTAAAACATAAAATTGTGACAGATTAACGTGATAACTATTGCTGAGCAGTGACTTCTACCTGTGAGTATTTACCTTGGTTTAAGTTTTTACACATACAAACGCTTAAGTTAGTTACATTAAATTTGAAGTAACCAGAATCTCTATAATAGAAATAGGACATCTCATGGCTCTTTGTATAAAAGCTTTCTCAGTCTGTATTATATAATGTTTTACTTTTAAAATCTAAAGCCAGCTGTACTTGAAGTGTATTTTCTTTTTCTCCTATTTTTTAATTAAAGTTACCTATAATCTATAAAAGGGGAAAAACTCTCATTTGAATAGAGTAAAGGATTAGTCATTATTCATGCATAGAGAATTTTAAGGCTTAGGCTGTGTGATAGATGGATAGACTGCTGGGAAGCCCTTTGAGATTTCCGCGGTTGGGTTAGACAGATCCCAACTCCTATTAGCGACTGTTGCCTTGTTCTGTTACAGAGAGGAGGCAGCTGTCTTCCTCACTTTCCCCCCTGGTGCTACTTGCTTTAACTAAGCCTGTAACAATTTCGACACGCAAATCAGGAAGGACCATGTGGACAGATGGCAGTGCTGCCTATGCATTCTCATTTACATGCAGCCTTGGTGGGTAACTGCACTTGAGCCATATGCAGGGGGCTTTGCAATCCCTTTGGTTGGTTTCAAGTGCTAGGCACACAAGTCAAATCTAACTGGTCCATGTTTTTCTAATGTGATTTAATTCAATGGAGTTATGCAAAGTGTTTATCAAAAGAAGCTTCAAAACTAAAATCTTAGCTGAGTGCAAAATACTGACACCAAACATGGTTAGTAAAGAGAGTTCCCTAGGAGACTTACACACATAGGACATGAATACTTTATTATATTAATTAGTAAGCTAAAATAAAATTAAAATATAAACAAACAGACTCTCTTTGGGAATTTGGATTGAGTAAGCCTGATGTTGATTTATTAAAGTGCCTTAAATGAGATTTAGTCCCAAACATACTAGCAAGATTGTGTGTTTTCTATCATTTGATGACATAGTGATCTAAAGGAAACTAACACTAAAAAAATACAGACATTTAATGATAATGTACTTATGATAATGTATTTCATTAGTAAATCGAATTTGTCACAATAACTAAAAGTGTAATTGTGATTCATCAGAACAAATATCTCATAAGAACATACAAAACATATCTTTCATATGAAAGAAAAATTTAAATACTAGGAAAAAATCTGGTTCTTATAGCTATGATTTGCTGTATAACTCAAACAAAAGAAAATGTATTCTTTTTCTCTAATAAAAATAATATTTTCTCATTATAAAAAATGAAAGTACAGAATATTAAAGATTCAAAAAATATTTGTACCACAAAACATTTGCCAGTGTTATTAACATTTACTTCGGTACCTTAAACATTATTGAGATGAATCTATATAAACAAATTTTGTTTTATAGTTCTTAATAAACTCTAATCCTAAGCATATTCCCAAATTCTATTAACTTCATAAGCATTTTATAAATTTTAGAAAATCTTAATATTATGAATGCATTTGTCCAAAAACAATGTCTCTGGACTTAGACTATGTTCCCCTTACCTATGAATTTCAGTGTTGAATTCATTCACATTCTCCTAAAATTCTGAGAATTTGCAAAAAAAAATTAAATTTCCAAAAATCATCTAGTTGTGACAACAACTAGAAGGCCATAAAATTGATAAATTTCCACTTTCCATGATTCAGCAAACTTTCCAGAAAAATTCACAGCACATATTACCTTATATTTTATGGCCCCAAACATGGTTACATTTGCCAGCGGAAAATTGCTGTATAAATCTCATCTACTTCTATGAGAGTCACCCTGGGCATGAGACAGGATGACGGTAGTTCATTCAGGTACTGCAGTCCCAGTAAGAGCCGGTTTCATCCTACTAGAGACCTTTAAAAAACAAAACAAATGAAGAAAAAAAATCCCTCCTTATTCTTTTAGAAACTTCTGGGTATAGATCACCTGGTGTCCTATTTACCTGAATTGGATTACGGGTCTAACATGAACCAACCATACCTGGCAGGATTCATGGGACTACCTTGGGTCCAAGTTCTTCTGGGTAATAAAGGTGGACACAAGCCATTTCCAAGAACATAGTTGTATGAGAAAAGATTGAACAAATTATCAAAAATACTTTTTATATAGGAAGGTAGGTGAAGGATATAAATGTTTTCCAGGAAAACAAGTTAAATTTTGTTTTCTTGACTGATTGAACTGGCTATAAGTGCCAGTACAGTGTTCAGAAGGGTTGAGAGCAGATGTTTTTTTTCTTGTTTCTGAAGCGGGGTAAAATAATCTAATGTTACACTGTTACATATAAGGTGAACATTAGATGTTTCTTTTCTTCTTATTTATTTCTATAAATGTATGGGGTACAAGCATAATTTTGTTACATGGATGTTACATTGTACCCAATAAGTAAATTTTTCAGATTCTCTGTACCCTGTTGAGCATAAATCTTCTATTCTTTGTTTGGTAAAGTTTTTAAAATCAGAAATAATGGGCTTTTTCAATTTTTTTCTCTATTTGTATAGATGATCACGTTGTTTTTCTTTTAGTGTTTTAAAATGACGAATTACATTGATTTTCAAAAATATTCCAAATTTGTAACCCTGGGATAAACCTCATTTAATCATTGTGTACATTATTCTTTTGTTGTTGTTGTTGTTGAATTCTAATTACAAAAGGTTTATTTAAAAGTGTTTGTAATTATGTTCATGAAGGATATCATGTTTTTCCTCATAGTATCTTTCTCTGATTTTGGCATCAGGGAGATTGTAACCTCATGGAATGAATTGGGATTCACTACTATCTCTTAAATTTTCTGGAAATTTTTGTGCAGTATTGGTATGATTTCTTCTTCAGATACTTAGTATAATTTACCACGTTGACCTATTATTTTATTTTATTTTTTATTTTTTTTTGACCTATTCTTTTTATGGGAAGTAAGTCACAAATTCAATTTATGCAATAGTTATAGGGGTACGTATGTTATGTTTTTCTTTTACAATTTAGTAGGTTACATATTGTAAGAGTTTTTCCATTTCATCTGTTTCATAATTTATTGGTATAAAATTTTTCATATTTTTAGCATTTGACTTTCTGAATAATCTGTGTCAATACCATCACAATAATTCCTGCTGTTGATGATAGGTCTGTTCTATCTCTTTGCTGGTGTTTTTATAATCAATCTTGTGAGGAATTTATTTTCTTGATTCTCTTAAAAATCTCGCTTGGTTCTGATTATCATTAAAGTTCATTTTACACTTCTCTGATTTCTACTCTGTATTAGTTCTGTTCATCTGCTTATTTTAGGCTTAATTTCTTCTTTCTCTAATTTCATAAGATAAAAACTAGGCATTGATTTTACTATTTTTCTTTTTTTAAATTTTTACGGATATATAATAATTTTATTTATATTTCTGGGTACATTTGATATTTTGAGGCAAAGTGCAAGGATCCAGTCAGGGTAATTAGGATTTTCATCATCTCAAATCTTGATCATTTCTATGCCTTAGGGACATGTTAATTCCACTCTTCTAGTTAGTTTGAAATATAAAATAACTTGTTGTCAACTATAGACACACCATTGTACTCGCAAACATCAGATCTTACTCCTTTCTAACTACATTTTTGTGTCTAGTACTTAAATCTCTTTATTCCTCCCTCCCCACTACCTTTGGGAACTTCTGGTAACTACAATTCTACTCTCTAATTCAATGAAATTAATCATTTTGTTTTCTACACATAAATAAGAACATAGGATAATTGCGTTTTTTGTGCCTATCTTATTTCACTTAACATAATGTCCTCCTGTTTCGCTTACATTGTTGCAAATAATAAGATTTCATTCTTTTAAATGAAAGAATAGTTTTCCATTACATCTGTGTGCCATGATTTCTTTAGCTATCGATCCATCAATAGATGAGTAGCGAAGTGAAAAGGCAACCTGCAGAAAAGGGCAAAATATTTTCAAACTATTCAACCGAGAAGAGATTAATAACCTGAATATACAAAACAGTCAAATAGTTTAATATAAAAACCTCAAAACAAGCTTTATTTAAAAGCAAGGGAAAAATCTGAATAGATATTTCTCAAAAGAAGACACACAAATGACCAAGAGAAATATGAAAAATGATCAATATTAGGAATCATCAGAAATGCAAACCAACACCTAAGTGCGATATCACATTACCCAGTCACAAAGGCTTTTTAATAAAAAGACAAAACAAAACAAAAAACCCCACAAAACTGATGACGTAAAGGTATGGAGAAAGAGGAATATTGTATCCCTTTCAATTTTAACATATTTTTATATTTATCTTTCGCAGGCATTTTTTCTCAGTAATATACATTGTTGCCTTCCCCAACGTAAATAAGAAACAGCACTCACTCTGATTTTAAGTGAGTGCTTATAGCATTTATACTTAATCATATTATTTGGTTGAGTTTAAGTCTAACACATCACTATTTTTTTTCCTATTTTATCATGTGCTTTGGGGAGCATATCATTTTTTTTATTTACATTGATTTTTCAGATCCCATTTTTCTTTTCTTGCCTCTTGGATATGACTTTTTTTGCTGTTCTGGTGGTTAGTTTATAGTGCATAGTAGGCATCTTTAACTTATCACATTCTACTTTGACAAGTATACCATGCTCAGACTCAGGCCAGACTCAAGAATGTATTAGAGGGACAGGCAGGTACATATATGATAGATCATTTTTAAAAGCCTCACTTTTTATTCTTAGTGAAATGTAACAAGGCAAAATATTAGTATTACTTTGCAGTTTTTGGCCAGGACTGCGTTTGAACCCACCACCGCTGGCGTATGAGGTCGGTGCCCTACTTCCTTGAGCCACAGAACCACCCATTAGTATTTTATTTTAAACTGACTAAATACAAACACATGTGACCAATCAATCAAGCATCTGGATTCCAAGCTATAAGATATCAGTTTGCCAATTTATGATCATTGTTGTAGAACACTCCTCTTTTTTGGAGTGGGATAACAGAGGTTTTATATAGAAGAACACAGAGACATTTAAATTGCTTTATATTGAGAGAAACAAATGTTTGTATATTCAAACACTATTTGACTTTTAAAAGAATTTAAAGCAAAAGTGATTCTTCCATGATGGTTCCTTGGAAATTAAATTGAGCAAACATCTGCCTTGTTTGATGAGTATTTATTTTGGACAATTGTGCTTCACATCTTAGAGTACAGCCTTTTATCTGTTCCTTTTGGCAGACAACACATCTGAACTTTTTATGTAGTAAACATTTGGGGGGAAGAATTGTAACCTATAGATTTAGAGAAAACTGGCAAAGATGCCACAAATGTGAACTTTTGAACCAAACCCTTTTTCCCCCTTCAGAAAAAAAAAAAAAATCTGTATTGTCTCATCAACCCTAAGGACATAAATACACCGCTGAGATCCCAAAGTAAATTGGACTGTTCTGTTGTGTGATTTGAAGTCTTAAAATGAAAATCCTTTAGGTTTAGTGTTTAGTTTTTCCTCAGAGAATATAAACTATGTTGTGATGTCAAACTCATTCTCAGTTTAGATACTCCAGGGGCAAGTGGTTTCCTCTAATTAAAACAAAATGAAGAAAAATCTCTTACACATAAATCTTTGATGCTAGGAAATATAGTTTGATACTTCTGAAGCCTTCCCCAACGTAAAAAGGCTCTTGTTTTGGTAGCACGACATTTCTCAGCCAGCTAAAATAATGATTAAAGTATATTTGACATAATTAAATTTCGATCCCTGTGGCCATTTACCCCAGATAGTCCATGATTTTCCAAAAAAAAAAACAAAAAAACACCTCTTTCAGAAGGCAGAAAACATATGCATTTCTAAAAAATATATGTTTGATTTATCAAAAATGTTCAGCAAATTCTGTTAACTCCATAATTGTATGTTTAATTCTAACTAACATATTTTTCTGCTTCCCTATATTAAGAAGACATACTTTAATGTCTACTGAAAATAAGGAGAGTAGGAAGTAGGATAGCACATCTAGCAAAATACTTTCTAAGATGATGATTTACAACAACTTTTGAAGGTGCAAAAAGATAAATTTTATAACTCTTAATTTGAGTTATAAAAATTTAGTATCATTACCCATATTCAAATAGTTAAGTCCATCTCACAGGTCATTACAGATTACTAACTTTGAAAGTTCCTTTTTCCAGACAGTGTATATTTTCTTTATTCAGAAAAAAATATTTGATTGTATCTTATGAGAACAGGTTATCACTAACATTTGTTCATTAAATAAAACAATTTGGAGTCATTTTTAAACATCAAGGCCCGGCTCGGTGACTATAGCTCAACCGGCTAGGGCGCCAGCCACGTACACCTAAGGTGGCGGGTTCAAATCCCCAGCCCGGACCCACCAAACAACAATGACGGCTGCAACCAAAAAATAGCTGGGCGTTGTGGCGGGCGCCTGTGGTCCCAACTACTTGGGAGGTTGAGGCAGGAGACTCGCTTGAGCCCAGGAGTTGGAGGTTGCTGTGAGCTGTAATGCCATGGTACTCTACCCAGGGGGACAGCTTGAGGCTCTGTCTCAAAAAAAAAAAAAAAAGAAAAAAAAAAGAAACATCAAGGCCCATAAGAACTCTGATCCTAAATATACCACAAACATTTATGAAAACATATTCTGGTATTAATGTTGTTGTCCTGGTGTATTATATCTGATGGGAATAATTCCTTTGACCAATGGTCAAGTTTTCTCCACATCTTTCAATTCTCTTCTAGCTCGGAGTGCAGGCCACTGAAAAAACATTCTTAAAAAAGAAAAAATTGGGTGGTGCCTGTGGCTCAGGAGTAGGGTGCTGGCCCCATATACTGGAGGTAGTGGGTTCAAACCTGGCAATGGCCAAAAATTGCAAAAAAAAAAAAAAAAAAAGAAAGAAAGAAAAGAAAAGAAATTCTCCTATTCTTAGATATGCTATTTTTCTTTTCTAGTTTTCTTTGCTTGAAACAAAGTATTTTCAATGAATTTATACTGGCAAGGGTAGACCTTTCTGTGTATTGAAAGATACCTAATATCTTTTAGGGCACTGCTGATGTTCCCCTCTTCACTTATTCCCCAACAGTGGAAGATGAGTGACCTTGCATGATTGGAAATATTGAAAGAAAGAAATGAACTGGCATAGTTCATATGCCTCAACCTTTTTCTTTCTTCTTTCTTTTTTTTTCTCTTTAAGACATCCCAATCTGCGGTGAGCATGAGTTCTGGTGTGCTCTCTGCTCTGCTGTAAATGCAGTAATAAAATTCTTGCTCCATATGTGACTGACTAAGTAAGACTGCCATGTCCTGGAGTGCAAGAAAGTCCTTGTCACAGACTCACAGGGACAACAACTCCATGAGCTATCAACCTCACGTTTTTTTCTATATATTAGATATCTATGTCTACCTTAAAATGTTCAGTATTGATACAGAGAAAGCAAGAATATAACACTCTTCATTAGAATACATATTATAGGATATTTATTTGTTCTACATTAAGGAATGACTTTAAACCTAGCCTATACCTTTCAGTAAATTGGAGTTGCTGAATATGTCCATATATCATCTATCTGTATAATTTTATTACATATTTATATCAATGATTTTTCAACATTTATGCGATAGATATTTAATGATTTATTATTTTCATAATGTAACTAAATTAATGATGCTGAAGGTCCTTGAGGATGATCATTTAAACAAGCCTTTATATTTGAATCCACTTAATTATCTAGTTAAGGTATTGATGTTAAAAATAGTAAAAATATTAAAACTTAGAAAGAAGCACCTTAGTAAATGTTAAAAAATCACTTCATTTACGAACCCAAAGCCCTAATAATACTTATTAAACCAAACATTTAACAGAGTAAGAGAATTTATAAATAATATCAATTTTAGATGACATAAATACTATGATTAATATGAATCTCTATTCGGCAAAATATCTCTATAGAGATATTTAAGTTATAGAAATAAGTTCACCCCAATTGTTTTCAGTGCTTAAAATTATTTGGGGAAAAGTGAATATATGTCTGTAGGTAAAAGAGCTCTTATAATTTTTTAATAACTACTGGAATTTAAACATTATTATTTTAATTAAGATTTCTTTCAGCAGTTAAAGAACGCAATACAGTACTACATCAGAAGAATCTAACATTTGAATTCAATCTTTACAATTTATACATATTCCAACTTTCAGATGTCTTTTTGTTTTCATATAATTTTGGTTATGTGAATTGAAGTAAAAATAACTTGCTAATGACTTATAGCATCAGGGTGAGCTGATTAATATAAATTCACTTCTACCTTAAATGTTTATAAATATTGTATAAGTAAATAAAAATATGAATGTCTGTGATTTGAAAGAAGAGAGGGAGTAATTTAAGTTCATGAAAAAATTTTTAAAGTAGCCTATTAGTATTAATGAGATGATAAGGCTTTTAATTAAATAATTTTTGTAATATATCTTAATGGGAAATCAAAGGACCTAGGTTCAAACATTAACTTTTATAGGTAGTTATTTGAGGAATATAATCTCTTAATATTTCTCTGTTTTCTCCAATGTGAGAATTGAATTCTTAAACTTTCATGCTGCTATTACTTCCTTGGGAAGACTTATTTGATTTAATACCTAAACAAATTTCAAAAAAAATGTTGAGTAGGTAAGTGTACAAATTTATTTATGTTTAAAAAGCAGTTAGGGGTTTTGTATAGTCCCAACTTGTTCTATATTTTATTTACTGCAGAATAAGTATTCTCCCTGCAGGCTTTTTCTTTTCAATTAGATTGAATAATCTGCTTATGTGATCGTTGAATCTTCCATACTTTTCTATAAAATGTCTTATGCTTAGTAGGCACATTATAAATATTTCAGCATAGATTAATAAAATCATTTTAGAATGAAAACTTGGATGTGTGAATGAATGAAAAAAATAAAACAGCACAATGAAGGAAAGTACTAAAAATGAATAAATCCTGTGAACTCTCAAGTTTTTGATGCACATTATGTCACCAGTTTAAATGAAGAGCCAGCACCTCCATTCATGTAAAGTTTGAATAAGTTTGTACCCTTTTTGGTAATTTCCATGTCTTAGAAGTATTTGGAAATACATTTCTAATCTTCTTTCTACAAGCAAATGCCTAAAAATCTCATAAGATTTTATGTGTACCACATTTTTGAATGAATGAATTTCCACTACAGAATGAGTTAATACAGTATGGATTAATAGAGACCACCATCTAAAGATAAATGGCCCAGATCTTTGTGTAATAATCCTATAGATTATACTCTGAAGGAAAGTCCGACAATTCAATTCCATTCTATTATTTGCAGGCTGTTGTGGAGACAAAAGGAACAAGTAGTAATGTGGGTCACTGCCTAAGGAGTCTCCATCATTCTTTAGCCACCAAATTTGTTCCACAGGGCAAAAAACGGGGTACTAAAGATAGATCATCGTGCTCACAAAAGAAACAAATTGCCCATTTTACAATTGATGGGACACAGCCAGATGGAGAAATGAAAGTCTGTTACTATAAAAAGTTTTAGTTTGGAGCCAACCTGAACAATCTATTAGGAGAACAACTCTTGAAGGGTAAAAGTTCAGTTGTCTTTATAATTACAGGCACAACACACGTGTTTTCACCCAGGTAGATCATGAATAAGCAAAATGTACAACTAATTATAAAAGTGGCTATTTTCTAATGATATCTTAACAGATACATAAAGAAAAATTATAATCCTAGCTGTCCAATATTAACATCACATTTTGAGTTCCTTAATCTTTAATAATATGGTTTTGAAGGGTTTTTTTTTTGGGGGGGGGTTCTATAGATGAGCAGATGCCTAGACTTTATATATTTATAATACTTCAAAGAGTTGTTTTTCCTTTAAAAAAAAGCTTATAATTTACTATTAATGACTTCAAACTTAGATTGCATAGATATTCTTGCCATGCATGTGGTCCAAACTGAATTTTGGCTCTCCAAAAAAAAAAAAAAAAAAATTTAATAAATACAGAGTCACATCATGTCCCCGGGTGAAACATGAGTAGCCATAGATACTACACAGTGCTTTACCGGAGGTAGGGCATTTATCTCTTAGTTTTTATAATTTCTATTTATATTCTTATTTTACAAATTAAACATAAACCTTTACATTTCAATATTTTTAAAGCCTTACATGAAACAATTAAAGGACAATCCAATTTTGGAAAGGGCAAAAGTCGTCAACAAACACTTCTGCAAGTAAGATTTTATGGTTAACAGTCAGCAACTAAACACATAGAGAGTTGTTCAACATCATTATTCATCAGGAAAATGCAAATGAAAACCACAGTGCTATACCACTACACATGTATTCAAATACCTGAAAACAAAAAACAAAAACAAAAAGTCGGCAGCCAGTGATGAGGTGCAGGGCAAAAGAAATTATCGTTCATTGCTGTGGGAATGCAAAATGGTCCGGCTACCAGGGAAAGGCGTCTGACTATAGATTTTAAAGTTAAACACATTCTTAATGTTTGACTCAGCAGCCCTACTTCTAAAGTCAATGGAAATTTGTGTTCACACAAAGTCCTGTATTTGTTCATAGATATTTATTTAATCTTTATCACCTAAAACTAGAAACTTCAGATTTCTTCTTACAGATGAATGTACCAACTATATGATACACTCATTTAATGGAATTCTACCCTGAAATCAAAGGTACAAATTATTGAGACAAAAAATAATAGAGATGCATTCCAATTTTTAATCCTTTACTTCCAAAACATTCCAATCTGCACATCAATAATATTTCCCTAATATCAGACACACACACACACACAGACACACACACACACAGAGTCTCTCTCTTTCATTCTCTCTCACTTTCTCTCTTACACTTACTCTCTACATTTCTATTTCTCCATCTCCTTATCTATATATCTATCTGCCTTTCTGGATGCATTGTTTGGTAGGATGATCTATTATTTCTCACCTATCATCAGTCATTCATTCTAGACATAATACCATAAAAGATATTTCAAAAGATTTTCCATGCCGATTCTGTTATGCTGTTTATTTACGTATTAAAAATCACTATTAAAAATTCTGGAGTATTTCTTTGTGTTACTAGCATTTCCAATTATACTCTTTACTGAGTTCATCAAACCAAGCTAAGCAAAAATTCTCTTTCACATTTGACCAAAACCTTCCAGAAGAACAACCCATTTTAAAAGATATAAAATAACAAACAAACACTAGTTATTTATGAATCTACCTTTGACCCTAAAAAAGTTATTCAACCTGTACTTGTTTCACTTGCTTGAATACAAGGAGAATTATGATGCTGTGCTTTTTCACAAGTTGATAGGTACATATAAGAAAAACAAATGAAATTTTATAAGGAAAGCATGAAGTTCAGTCCCTGTTTACTCTTTGAGCATCATAGTTGGAGAATAATAGTACTTAGACTATTTTAACTTCAGCAACTCTGAACACTTGCTTTATTCTGCAACTGTGGAAATTATTACACGCTCTGTGGTGGAGAAACAACATTATATTTTGCCCGGCCACAATAGCTAGCAAAGGTTGTGTGTTGACTATGTCTTTAAGGAATGAATGCCAAAGATGGTACTTACATTCTCTATACTTTACAGTCCATGTAATGTATTAACCCACTGAATGTAGTTTAGATATGCATATTATATTCCTTACATTTTGGAAAAAATTCTTTAGACTCTTTTGTTGTACACCTTTCCATGAAATGAGGTTATACTTAGGGATTTTGGATATATCGTTACATTAAAAGCTGAGGTCTATACTATACAGCATTTGGTGAACTTTTCTAATAGCCCATATGAAAAACATCTGAAATTATAAGATAGATAGCATAAAGTTTCAGAAATCTTCCATTTTGGGAGGACATTGGCTTTTTATACCACAATGTTGACATTTCACTAGGAAAGGATTTGAAAAACGTTGTTCATATATTGCTGTATTATAACATTTTGTAATGTACATTATGGACTAGTGACGTAACATAAGAATTGTACTTTCTGAACATTCCAGTAAATTGTGCATCCAATTTCCACCACTAAATGGGCATTTTAAAAAGGTAATACATGAAAAGATTACTGGAAGATTAATATTTTATTGTTAATATATCTTCAAGTATATCTGAGCATTCGATGTAAATCTGAATGTGGGGAAATGTTCCCATACCTTAGGGTTCTTACTTATAAACATACAACACCACTATTTTAAGCTCACTCTGCCCACCCCAAAAATTATTCTAACAAGAATTGAGGTAGTTCACAGATTCTCCAAGAGCATCATAAAATGAGTCTTTGTCAGGGTGAGAAGAGGGCCCACAGACAGAAATTAAATCCAATCTGTAGCCCAAGACTACGTCAATGAAGAATATTTGATCCTGCTAACGGGCAATGGTAGAAACATGACGTTGGAAATTCTCAAAAATAGATACCAAAGTCATGAAACAATCTGGTTGCTCCTTAAGTATTGGAACAAAGAACAGCACTGTCTGGAATTACAGACATCGACATGAATTCCCGTATTTTAACTTATCTGCCCTATAACTCTGGTAACCAAATACAGAATTTAAACTATTTAAAATTAGCCTAGCGTAGGCCTTCAACTTGTAGGTAACTGTCAGCTGCCATTAGATTTGTGCAATGTTTTAAGAAGGATAATTAGTGACTTACATTTAAACTTTAGGACATTTCAACTAAGAATCCAGAGTTCAGGTTGCAGCTTCACCCTTGACCCCAGGCATCAACAGGTCACCACAAATATTCCCTAGTTCACTTTATTCATTGAAGATTAAGTGCAGGCTTTACATACTTAGAAAACTGTAACTTAATATAATTGAAATCGTAGACAACCTTGGATCCAGATCATCACTATTTCTTAAAAAAAATGTACAGTAGCAACTTTTCCAACTTACCCGTGTTGGAGTAGTTATTACAGAGATATTAGGATTATATATGACATAATATTTGGATGCTCAACATATCCAGGCATCCTCAAACTACGGTCCACAGACTGCATGCAGCCGGCCTCAGACATTTGTCCATCCAGCTGGGTGTTTTTGCCACCACTGCCTGTCCTGATTAGCAGCCAACTTGTCTGGGGCCCACAGTCCGGCCCTCCAATGGTCTGAGGGGCAGTGAACTGGCCCCCTGTTTAAAATGTTTGAGGACCCCTAATATATACATATTAACTGACATGTAACAGAGATGAATGGTACTGAGCTATTGGAACCAAATTCTGAGTGTTCTTTGCTATTTTCTTCTCTTTACAAGTATTTATATCTGTCACCATATTTTCCATGAATCCTACGTGTGCATATTGCTTGGAAGTATAATTTTTATAATGCTGTATTTGTTCCTATCTAAACCAGGCATAAGCTAGAATTCATGATTTAGATCCTGTTTCCACTGAATGTTAGGATATAATAGTTTGTGTGTGAGTTACATTCAGCAATTTGCATTGTTATCACCTACTATACACAGAAAAATGGGTTACTTCTATATAACTATCCTTTAACGCTAAGGTGGATAAGTAGGCACCGAGTACTTTGCCTTTGGACTTGGCAATGCTGTGACAATTTGAGGCAAATTCATAAGTTTTCTAAATAACATTGTAGTATATTTTCATTAATTTTTTTATTTAAATGGATCCATAAAAACTACAGTTCTGGCTATTATCTGTGGTGCTTTTTGGCTAATCTAAAACAAATTAAGAATGGGAAGAAAAGAATTACAACCAAAATAGAGTCCAAAGGCTTATGGATGCAGGAAACAGCAGAAAAACAAGTACCTGAAACAATGAAAAGTTCTTCCATTTTGAGGTTGAGTGTTGAAAGTTGTGTTACAGGAAATTAAACCAAGGTAAATATGTCACAATATATATATAAATTATGAATTATTAAAACCAGTGATAATTAGCATGTTTTTTGAATATTATGAGCATATATGTATATAGCAATGGTTGGATAACTTATAAATTATCATTTTTCAATAAAATTATAAAATGAGATATAAAATATACCGTAAAATTTAAATATAAGTATATACCTGGTTATTCATAATGAGTTCTGAGATATCTTTCTGCATTTTTCTGAAATTTAGAATAATAAATGAGTGCAGAATGATTCTTAAAAATTTACCCTAAATAAAAGGAGATATAATTATGCAGGTGCATAGCAAGTTAATCTCATTTAATTTTGTCACAGTTTTTAACAGCCTGTCTTGACAAGCATTGTGTTAATGCCTAAGAAAAAGTATTTGTATAATTTAATTCTAATCACGTAAAATTATGTCTGGGCAAATGTAGAAAAAAAGTCTATAAAGAAGTATATCACCAGATTAATGACAGTTATATCTATCTGGGTCAGGATTTATTATCATATTTAGCTATAATTTTTATTTTATTATTATAAGACTCTTAATTTATTGGTATTGAAATTATGTTAATTTTAAAGTAATAAAGAAGGAGAAGTTATAATATTCTCAGTGTTTTCTAATAATGTTGTAAATTTCAAAATGAATTTGCCCAGTACCTACACTCCAGCTACTTATATACTATGTTAATAATTTATAAAGATATTTCTGGAAAGAAAATAGCCATACAGCTAACTACTGTGATTTTAACAAAAAATGTTTTAAAAGTTATTTGCTTTGTCTGATTTTTTTGACAAACCCAAATATCAAAGTAGCAGCCTTTAGGGTTGGAATGCCTTCCAATATACCAGTCATGTATTAGATAAGCACTAAAAAGTGGGACTTAAAAAAACATTTTAATGATTCAATTGGACAGTTGGTGGTCATTCAGGTCAGATTGTAAAAACATACTGTGTATATTTGACATCTTGCAATAAGTAAGCATCAAGTTATAATTTGCTAACAAACAGAAAAACCAATCATTCAGTGTATACATCCTTTGTCTTCTGCTTCCATTGTGAGTTGAAAGCATTACATGAGATAAACTCTGTAGACCACTGTTTTTGCCTCTCGTAAGAGCTATCTATGTTAAAAAGAAGCGCAGATATTCACAAAATGAAAATATCTTACCAAAATGACTGTGACACCTCAAGACCATGATATGTTGCCAAATAGGGCTACTTTTAAGGTAGGTGAGTGTTCAATGCTGTCTATTCTTTTCTGAAGATGTGTCTTACTATAAGATAGTCTTTTATGAAAACACCAGGAGATACGTGACATTCTGTGTGTTTTAAGAGTTTTCATTTAGTTTTATAAAATGAATCGGTATATAATATATATCCTTGTACTTAACATCAGGAATTCTAAAGTTCGATTCTGGCTCTTTAAATTCTTAGGACTTAATCTTTCCCATTTAAAAGGAAACTGATTTATGAAAATAAATTCCGTCTCTGGAGTGGATCAGATAATTTATGCATGGCAAGTGGAAAGAGGTGAACATTTTACTCATGTGATTAGAGGCAAGAAGTAAATAAGATAAGGGTGTGAATTTTAGAAAAGGACTTGTGTGTATTTTAAGGTTTACTAACCTGTTCTATTTTTCCCAGAGTTGACACAGCACATATGGGTTTGGTTTAATGTTGTATAAATTTCTTCTTATTATGTAAATAATATATAAAATTTAAGACATAAAATATGTGAGCATGCACATATAATTTTAAAATATTTTATATGTAACATTTTAAAAATTAATAAAAAATAATCTGTGATGCTATTTGGAAAATAATAATGGTAAAATTGTAGTTAAAAAAAAACAAAGTGTTAAATTGTTTATTTCTAATTTCTTCCATGATCTAACTCTTTGGGAATTGAGGTGTCTGGCAATCTTACTTAAATATTTTACTTTCAATGTTTTGAATCTCGTGGGGGATTTTGCATTGGAATCTCTGGACACTGTTTACTTTTTTCAAGCTCCCAACTGTCATCCAAAGTCACAGGCCATTGTATTCACTTGAAGGTATCAAAGCTAACACTAAAAATCAGTGAATTGAAACTGGGAAGCAGAACCCCCTGGAACTTTAAATTGGCCCATGATAAGTAGGAGAAATGCAATAAACTCTTGCAATGCTGGCTAAGATACTTCCTACTTTAAAAAGTATTTTATCAGTAGTTCAGCTTTTATCCAATTGTAAGGGCTGAGTTTGAGTTTTAGAAATATTTGAACATCTGGGAATATTAATTGAATATTATCTAAGTAGTTCATCATGTATAATATCTCAAAGAAGGTAGAACATGCCTGATATATTTGAACAAGAATGCATTTTAGCACATACGTACAGAACATTTGAAATTAATGCTAAAGTGAACTTTATATCTTTCCTTTTCTAAATAGCATATAGTCCAATAATCAGGCATTCAAGCCCATAGATGCCGAAAAGTGCATTTACTAAATTTAGCATAGGGTCCAATGTAAATTTAAAAATTTAAAGATTAGTGATACTCTCTGAAACCTACTTCCAGAAGTATGTATTGTGTTGTCTCTTTAAATATTTTTTTGCCCTCTTAACAAAGTGCTCCGAATCGTTGGTTTCTCCAAAATATTCCTAATTTTGAAATGTCAAGACCAGGTCTGGCTGCATGGATGTGTAAATGGGATAGGCACACAGAGATTTGCTCAAATGCCTTGCACTCAGCCTTCACAGAAGTTCTCTGTGTGTTTGTTGTGTCATACCTTAAGTGTGATGGATATAAATGGGGTTTTATGACCCGTTGTTAGGAATGAGGGAGATGGACAGCTACGACAGGTGCAGGTGACTGGAGATTACAAAACAGCATTCAAAAGAGGATTCAGAATGAAACAGACTAAAGATTTTATTTTTAGTAAATATGAAATATACATATTATATTTAGTTGTTTATTTTTTGTAATTCGTACAAAACAACTGTACACATTTATAGGCTGCACCGTGTTGTTTCAGTACATACAATGTACAGGGTTAAGATCAGCGTGATTGACAGACGCATCATCTTAAGCAGCCATCATGCCCTTGTCCTAGGAATACAGAATAGCTTCTTCTCTAACTACAGTAGAACCCCTTCACGTTAACTACCCAAGGGCTTGTCACAAACTTGTCAACACGGGGAGGTGGTCAGTACAAGCAACAAGACCTACTATACTGAGAACTACATATGGTGCATCTCATCTATGAAAATTAGGTCGACTTAAGGAGGTGTTCAGTGTAGGGAGGTCGGCATCTATGGAAGTTCTATTGTAGTTATAAGTAAAACCCTTGTAGAATTTCATGAAACTTGAGAACATTTTTAAAATTCTCATGAGAAGGACATATGGAAAAAGAAAAGTGATATAATGATAAACAAAGAGGGGATTTTAAACTATTTAGTACAAAATTGAACAACTACGCAGTGCACTCTTCCTGGATAAAGTGCTCCATACCTCATTGCTGAATATCACGACAGACACCTTTGAAGTACTTGCCTTGGGAAGCTATGCACCAATGCCAGCTCCTAGTCCACACTCCAAGGCACTTTCTCTAGGACAAGTTTGCAAACTCAATTGTCTAACTTTTTTTTTTTTTTGGCCAGGGCTGGGTTTGAACCTGCCACCTCTGGCATATGCGGCTGGCGCCCTAGCCTTTTGAGCCACAGTCTGACTTTGCTCATCCTACATTGGTATAGATCATTAGAACCCATTTCTCTCATCTTTCTGTAATCTCATATCCTTTAACAAGTCTCTCCGTATCTCCTCCTCCTCTTACATTATCCAGTCTCTAGTAACCTCTCTGCTGCTCTTTATTTTTATGAGAGCAAGTTTAGTAACTTCTACATATGAATAAGAAAACGTGGAGTTTAACTTTCTATTTCTGGCATATTTGACGTCACATAATGTCCTCCAGGCTCATCCATGTTGCTGTGAATGACAGGATTTCATTCTTCTTTATGGCTTAATAGTTTCATTACAGATACAGGTCACATTTTTCTTAGTCCATTCATCTACTGATAGACTCTTGGGTTGATTCCATGTGTTGGCTATTATGAATACTACTGCAAGAAACATGGATCATATGTATTTCTTAAAGATACTGGTTTCTTTTTCAAACTCCTTTCCATGGTGGCTGTACTATGAGATTTACATTTCCACCAACAGTGCAGGCGTGTTTACCTTTCTTCACATTTTTACCAGTTTTTCCATAATACATATTCCTACTTGGGTGAAGGGTTATCTTCTTTTGTAATTTGCATTTCCCTGATGATTAGGGGTGTTGAGGATACTTTATAAATGTATTTGGAAGCCATGTGTAGGGACTGACAAAGATCTTTGGACTTTCCTGCGCATGGCCCTGAGTGAGGGATGAGATAAGGATGTCTGGGCTCTGTCCATACCCCTGGACAGGATGGATGGGTTAGAAGGCTCCTTGTGTGTTTAGATAACCTTAACCATGTACAACGATACTAACGTGTACGTCATCACTGTAGTTGTTCGGCATGCTGCCACTTTTGTTTTCCTGTGTATAGGGGTGTATGGGACCTTCCCCTTGCACAGATTGCAGACTGTGGATGGTGGATAGCAAATTATGGATTGTGAATTGTGGGCCTTCTATGTAGCCCAGGTTTCCGGCCACCAGGAGCTGGATAGGGTAGACCTGTCCTGTAATTTGGTTCACCTGCCACCAGAGCTACAGAAAGACATGTTGTATCTGCCTTCCTGTGCCTCAGTTGTGGGCCAGTCTGTGTGACTTACGACATTGGCATCACACCATGTGTGTGTCTTCCTTTTGAGAAATGTCTGTTTAGATAACTTACCCATTTTTTAATCAGATTTTTTTGTCATTTCGGATGTTTGACTTCCGTATATATTCTGGATATCCATCCTTTGTCAAATAAATACTTTGCACAGACTTACTCTTTTTCTGCACTTTTGTCAAGGATGCAGTTTTTCATCCTTGACAAAGCTTTTAAGAGTTGACTCTCACCTCCTCAAAAATACATTCGTGTCCTACTAGCAATAGCATGTCCCTCTAGCAATACATTCATGTCCTACCAGCATTCATGTGAGTATGCCTTTATTCGGAAATAAACATCTTTGCCCATGTAATCAACTTAAGATGAGATAATACTGAATTAGAGTGGTCCCTAAATCTAGTGATGTAGGAAGACACAGGCACGAGGAGAGGACAGTATGTGAAGAATGAGACAAAGGTTAGGAGTTATGTGTCCCGAAGTCAGAGAACACCAGTGAATGCTGTCAACTCCCAGAAACCAGGAGATGCCAAAGAGAGACCCTCCCCCACAGACTCTGAAGAGAGCATGGCACTGTCAGAGTCTTGATTTTGTGTTTCTAGCCTTTAGAATTATGAGAATAAATTTTTCTCACTTCAAGTAATATAAATTCTTGGTAATTTTTTATAGTAGCCCTGGGAAAGTAATATAAGATATGCAAGTGCTACACTCAATGTAAAGCAACTTTTTCTCCTCTACTCCTCAAAGGAAAAAGGAGAAATCATCTACATTTACAACATCCCAGTTTTAGGTGATAACTACTTTACTGCCTCCATTATGAGAGGATGTTGCTGGTTTCTTTTCTCACCTACATGAGATGGTACAATGGTTAAAAAAATATATATACACCACACTGTGTGGTCCTAAATGAAAATTAAACCAAATACATACAGTGCATAATGAAAAATGATGATTTTTAAAGAAATTTCAAATGCCAAAATGGAAAATTATTAAGTAAAATAATATGACACAAATACGGAAGATAAATTTCACTCTAAATTTTCTTAGAAGGGGCTACTTGATTACCTCAGATTCTGCAGGACAGAACAGTATGAGTTGGAAATTTAGTCACCTGCCATTGTCTTCTGTAGAAGTATTTTTCAGAGTTATTAAAAATGATTTTTTCTTATATTGCCCATATCAAGCTAACTACTAGTTCTGTAACCAATAGGGCAATTGGCTGTCTGTCATTGGCTGAAGCTTGATTCAAAATTAGCCCATTTCAACGAATGCCTCTAAATTAAGTTTTGGTTTGCCTGTGTAGAACTTCCCAGTACAGCACACAGATTATCCCAAGTTAATGATGTCCTGATTATTTTGTTTTATAACCAGGCAAGCAAATAAAATTAGGTTTGTTTCTGATAACTTGTGAGATATATATATATATATATTTAATAGCTATCTTGCTGAAAAGGGTTCTCCCTCTTTCTCTTTATTCCTTCTTCATGCTTCCCCATCAGCACTAAGCCTTAGTTTCCATCTTCAACCTAGGAGCAATCAGAAGTACTAGGTAGGGACAATGGACTAATCCATTGCTGGGTTTTATAATAGATTCCATAGAGGAATATTTAATACTTTTATCAGACTAGTAAACAAAGCAAATTTGCTGATTAGGATCTCGCCACGTACAGTTTTCCTTTTTCTGATTTCCGCAGAGTACTATGTTTAATTCTTGCTTCTCTCCCCTCCACCTAATACTTTTGCATTTGGCAAGGGAAATACCATTCATGGAGAAACATTTAGTATAGCAGGGACAGACACAAATTTAGGAGTTAAAAATGAAATTAAGTCTGTAAATTTGGGTGAAATTCTCCAAAAAAGAATTAAAACTATGAAAAGAAGAGAAAAAAAGTATTTCAAGGAGGAAAGAATAAGTTTTCTTCCCATCAAAAATAACAACAGTAAATGTCATCAAAATTATAAGAGAATCAGATCAAGTAGAACTAAATACCATATCAGATCTATCAGATCAAATCTTCACTGCAAATGCTCCAATTCTTATTGCTGTGGAAATAGATCATCCTCCTTATGGTGAAGATGGTTTAGGAAAAATCTAATGAAAAATAAGTAAATATTAAGGGGATGCAAGATCAAATGTGGTATTTTTAACAGTAAATTAAGTTTTGGTTTGCCCCTAAGAATAATATAGCAATAAGATTTCCCATGGGTGGTGCCTGTGGCTCAAACGGGTAGGGCGCTGGCCCCATATGCCAGAGGTGGTGGGTTCAAACCCAGCTCCAGCCAAAAAAAAAAAAAGATTTCACACACTTGCACATACCCACCTATCATCTATATGTTTGTTTAAATCAAACCTGTACACTCAAAGAAAAAGAAAGAGGGATCTTTTATTTACTACTGTCTTATTGCATCTCTTGCTAATTCTACTGGTGGTACATGGACTTAATTTATTTGGCTGGAGGTATGATTGTGTGTGTATTTGTATTTCTTTTTCTTTTTTTTTTTTTTTTTTGCTTGGGCCACTCATTTTTCTTACATTTGTAGGGAAACCCTACCAATTAGGCATGCAAAGTTGCCTATCCACTTGATGTTTGGCTTATTTTCCCTGTTCTTACCATAACTCAGGAAAATAATTTGCAAATTTTCCAGATACTAAGAACAGTTGGAGACCCTGTGAACTAGAAACTTCTAGTCACTGAGAATTTTGTTAACAGCCACCTTCTGTTATGCTAAGATAGATTCTTTAGGAGTGGGGTATGAGTGTTGCAATTGATAATATTTAATGAACCACAAACACTTAAGGTAATATTTATTTTTAGGAAATTGTGGAAATTCTTAAATATTGTTTCCCCTTTTTTCCCTCAGTTACAAAACTAAGTCTTTGCAGAAATATACTTATTTCAACTATGTCCTTCTATACAATTGGGAAGAAGCCAGGGGGCTATCATATGTGACAACACCAAGTATGTATTCCCGAAAACTTTGGGGGAATTTAAGCTGTGAGACATGTTCACAGTGTCACAGAAGTAAGAACTAAGAACATAGTCCTCAGTCTCTGTTATTACTATCAGAAAACAGGTCTGAATACAATATGTTGACAAACTCAGCAAATAGCTAATAATTTAAAACATAATAGTTGATGTTAAAAATTTCAGACACTCCTGACGGTTAGAGGAAGTCACAGTAACTCCATGGTTCTCACGTTTTGTTTACTTTTGTGTTTTTTGTTTTTGGGTTTTTTTTTTTTTTTTGTAAATTGTGACAATGATTTCTGTCCTTTCTATTTCTTTAGATTATATTCAGGATAAATGAGGAAAGGTTTAGCATTCACTATTTAACCCATTGAACATCATATAGTTCAAAGTTATAAACAACTTTAGTCATCTGACAAAGCATGGGGTCATTTAGATTGAAATTCAATTCAGTAAAACATTAATGATAGTGTTTGATGTAATGATCACTGGCTATTGTACTGAGTATTATGCTCAAATTCAGTTCCTAAATTTATATGGACGTATCACTGAAATTAACGCCTCTGGTATGAATTCAATAATGACTGAAGGAAGAAGTTAAATTGACAGCTAGTGAATCTTTTCGGGTTGAGATTATTTGTGGTTTCCTTCACATGATCTAATTTAATACACAGATTAAATACTTAGAGACCCTAAAAGAATGCGGAGCTGACATCTTTTAGAGAGTCATTCTCAACTACTAGAATCATCAAGCCTTCGTCAGCTGTTCAATTACAATCAATAATTGGGCTTATCTGGCCCTCAAACTTCCCCACACATCCTGGCACATTCAGCCTCTGTAATTATGCTCCCTGATGGTCTGGGGGCAGCAAGATTCAACACGTCGGATGATGCCTGACATGTGTTTATTGGTCAGAACGTATGTCCTCAGAATACATTTCAATACTATTGTGATACTGTCTCATATAATCTTTTAACTTTTGGGTTTTTTTGGAAGATATTTTTAAATAATTGGTCCCTTAATTAATAGCCTGAGACAAAGGTGATTCTAAATTCTGTCATTAACAATAACCACCATCTTCTTAAGGGGAAATATTTGAGTTAATATATTATGACAGAAGCAATACTGTTTACAAAATACTTAGGTGATACAATAGACTAATTATTAGGTTTTCACACTATAAACTGGCTTTTCTGTGGCATGAAATCTTCCAATTTATTTTCTTCTCATTTCAAATATACATTACATAGTGGATTGTAAATTATAACTGCTTAGTCTGATTATAGCTACAAAATATTTGTATGATATTAACAGTCACTTATAAATAGCTCAAGAACAGATAATGTATCTGGGTACTTTCACATAGACTATTCCTATTTTTGAATTAATTCCAATTAGACCATTTTTAAATTGGGAGTTGCATAGTTACTGACAACAAAATGTTATTTATAATAGTCTAAATGCGTGAGTAAACCAAATGTCAAAAATTATACAATAGTAGTATTTGTTTAATAGAGTACAAAACTCTAAAATAGTTCTGTGACGTGAAATACCTTAGTACTATATAATCAAGTGATAAAGGGCCTACAAAATAAAGCATATTTAGTATGAGACAGTTTGGGGAGAAAACAATAGTCAATATCACTACCTATCCCTCTACTGATTATTTCTTTTTAATGTAATTTTTTTTATCTGAGCTGTATCAGAAAGTTTCAAATTCTATAAAATAGGAAATATTTCCTTAAAATAAATAAAAATATAATATCTACAAGTGGTTAAGAAAATTCTTTATACATTTTTAACTGCTAAAGATATAGGTAACTTACTAACGTCAATTATTTAAAGTATTTTCTTAAATAGATTTCATACTCAGCAATATTTTTTCTTTAAACATTGGCTTCTTACGTATTCCTTTTTCAGATGTATTTATTAACGTGGGTTTTGAAGAAGAAACTTAATATTTGTTGTTGGTTGAGAATATACTTTAAACTTAGATGACAATCAAATTTACAAATTATCCTATCTAATGTTCTAGAGGCCATTTTTATATAAGAACTACTGTTCCTTGATGATGAAATACACAGTAAATTCAATGGATCACATGAACATTTTTCCATGTAAAAAATCATTTCCCTCTGAACCAAAAACTTCTTGGGTCAGAAAAGTGCTATCTGTAATCATTTCAATGGTTATAATAAAATGTTTGCTGTAAAACATTCACAAGTGGTGGTCCTGACAGAGGCATGATTCACAGAACAGAAAATTTAAAACTAGGGGGTAAAAATTATGCGAGGGAGTCAAATGTTGAACCAGGAAACTGCAACATAGCTGCTAGTTAGGGATCTATAATTATCAAATATGAGCAAAAAAAAAAAAAAAAAAAGAAAGAAAGAAAAAATGAAAGATTAAAAAAAAAAAAGTTGGCAGAGTAAACATGTGAGATTCAGAAAGGCGACCAAAAACCCTAATAACCTAAGTTAGGTAGCTGAAGAGTGAAAAGTATGGCAAAGTCTATCATTGTGGGTTTTGTTAAAAGTAATTTGGCACTACATGTTAAAATTAAAGATATAGGTGTGTTATTCTTATCAAACACATTTTTGAGACCCTAATCCCCCAAATAAGCACAACAATATACAATTTATAGATGTAAGTATAGCTATTACAGCATTTCCTAGAATGTCCTGAAATTTAGAATAAGCAGAAGGAATTGAAATGCATATTTATTTTTATTTGTGTAAAATCAAAAAAGAAATGTTCATTTGAATTTGTGTAGAATGTGTATATTTGTGTATAATTATCAGGTATAGGCACATTCATTCCGGTCTGTAGATTGCCAGTAGCTTGGTCAAGAAAAGGTAGACAATTTCACAAAAAGAATGAAATATTCCTAAGAAATAAAAAGTATGGAAGTTGAAAATTATAAAAATAATATATACATGGATACAGTATAAAAGAAAAGAAATTATATAAACATCCGTTTGGTTTCGACAACTTGTAGAATTTGCCCTTTTCTTAGTAATGTAAATTTTACTATGAAATATACAAATTGCATAAGATTGAAAATGATATCTACAAGAAAATTTGGAATTATACATTTTGTTGGTTAAATAACTGTTTTAATTTCTAAGAAGGGGGAAATAATAAAATGATAGGAAAAGTAAGAAACTAGTGAAGAACATAATTATACTGTCAAATCCTTTTATTTTCTCAAAGCTTTTTTTTATGATGATTGATACCAACTCTGATTCTTCATTCTGAATATGTAAAATTTTTCCTTGATTTTCCATGATTTTCAAGCTTCACAGAGGCTTGAGTGAGGTCATTGTTCCTAGGATTTTATTTCAGTTTTTCCTCTGTCCTCATTTCAGTGCTGTGTCATTCTCTAAAACAGGAAGACAATAGCACTTAAACACTCACTCTTGATTGTCTCACATAAGAACCTCTTGCCTTGTATTTATACAAAATAGAAGTTGCTGCTTTATGATACAACAAACTTGGAAACGCTTAGCCCTGTAAACATGACCTATATGAATCATTAATGACATGGGAGAGATCTCCTGCTAAGAAAATAAATGATCAGCTTCCTGCTGAGTGGGAAGGCCTGACTTCTGGTCATGGGCAAGGTGATGGGATCAGGCATCAAATAAGGTCACAAAAATAGGAGACTCTTTAGAATTTCCAGGAGAAAGATGTATCTTGCTTTATTTTTTAATAATTTCAAAAGGTCAATACCAGGAGCACTACCAGCATCTGGAAACATTACTAACAATTGCTGTAATACCACACATTCTTTGAGGAAATGTAGGATGAAGGTCAAAATAGAAAATTTTTATGTAGTTTGTAATATTTATTTCAACCTAACTAATCATACAATAACCTGGAATTTAACTGACCATGATTTAAAATATCAAATGCTATCTGAGATGTCATGAAGCATAGAAAAATGTCTGGAAAATCCTTTTGGCAAATGATGAAGTCTTAGGACCATTGATTGGCCTCTGTCCAGGATTTTACTGGTAGCACCAAACATTTCGCTGGCACTCAATCATTTATTGGCACCTTTAAACCTGTACCTTTGAAAATATTGTTAAAGAATCTGTCATAATGTATAGTAATTTTTTACTTTCATATAGCATTTTACAGTTTAAATTTCTGTTGTTGATATAGGTATAAAATGCGTTAAGGTTGTTTATCTTTTTATGAAGCCTTTGCCATTTCTCACAACTCTTTTAACATGGTACTTTCTGCAAGTGCTTCTTAAATTATTTTCTTATACGTTCAAATTTTAATTATTTTATTTTGGTTTCTATTCCATAAGGCACATAGGTGGTGATTAATTTCTATAAGTCCATTGATTTATAGATATTGTAAATCAAGTTTCTAATATCTGTCTTTTAATAAACCTTTGTTCTTTTTTTCTCACATTTTTTTTCTTTGGTTTGATATTTTTATTTTAGTGATGCATACAGTTCTCAGTTGGTGTAGGTTGGTTTAGACTTCTCAATCTTAAATTTAAAAAACAGGTAACTTCTTAAAAACAATAATTATAAAACTCTAAAAATGTATTGTTTTAAGGAAAACAAAGTCAGTTTGCTGTGGATGAATATTTACCATTGCTGTCTTTCCTTGACAAAGTAATATCTTTACAGCAAATGAGTGAGGAAAGAAGAGTAGAAAAAAGAGAAGATAGGCTCAGCACCTGTGGCTCAAGTGGCTAAGGCGCCAGCCACATAAGGTGGCAAGTTTGAATCCAGACCAGTCCCACCAAACAATGCCGGCTGCAACTAAAAAATAGCTGGGCGTTGTGGAGGGTGCCGGTGGTCCCAGCTACTTGGGAGGCTGAGGCAGGAGACTCACTTGAGCCCAGGAGTTAGAGGTTGCTGTGAGCTGTGATGCCACAGCACTCTACCCAGGGGGACAGCTTGAGGCTCTGTCTCAAAAAAAAAAAAAAAAAAGAAGATAAACGTGCACCCTGTAACCCGTGGTTTCGTTTTCCATGATTTCACTTACTTATGGTCAACTATTATCCTAAAATATTAAGTGAGAAATTTTAAAAATAAAGCATTCATCATATTTTTAAATTTCACACCATGCTGAGTGGTGTGACCGAGTCAAGTCTCATGCCATCTATTACCCTGCTGTGGACAGCAATGAGCCCTTTGATCAGCATAAGTTCCTCTCCAGCTATGAACCAATGAAAAACCAATTTTGTGCTTTCAAACTACTGTTGGGATATGTATAGGGTAAATAGTCTCATTCTGAAAGAGAGAAAGTAGATGGAGTAAGGGATGACAGAGGGATTTATACTCAATAAATCCAAAACCTAGAAAGGAAAATCCCATTATATTCTAAGGATGGAGAATAAATTACTTGGGGTCAATGGTCCATCATCCCAGTTCCCTGATCCTAATTTCTTCCTAGAGGTTCCCTTTCCACACACAGTCATACTAGCAGTTAAGGTTTTAAAATATAAATTTTCAGAGGACATGTGAATTCACTCCATAACCAGAGAGCCACAGAACATTTGTAAATGCAGCCAGAAACTTTAAAAGTTTATGTGGGAGGCTGAAGTCAGGGGTGTAGGAGACGCCAACATCCGAGCAAGATGATCTGCAGCTGAGGCCTGGACCTCCGGCCATTCCTCCACAGGAGTTCCTTGTGGGAGGAGCCCGTGCCCTCAGCAAGCAGTCATTGTTAATTACTTCCCTCACCTGGATGATTCCCTTTCAATAAAAGGCTGGTGCGGAGGTTGCTCGGGGCTACCCGGAAAGTAAGGGCTAGCCCGCCTTCCACAAGCTTGTACTTCTAATCCACCTCTGGCCTGGTTCCTTCCTGCACTAACCGAGGCCAGGGCCACAGGAGCCCGACGGGTCGCGACACAGGGGAGCACTTGAGACCAAGAGCTTGATACTTCCCAAGGAAACATAGTGGGACCTCATCTTTACCAAAAACAAATAAAAAGTAAAATTAGCCAAACTTGGGGTTGTTTGGCTACAGAGGCAGGAGGATACTAGGGCCTAGGAGGTTATAGTGAGCTGTGATCACGCCCCTGCCTGGTAGCCTGGGTGACAGAGCTAGATCCTATCTTTCAAAAACAAAAACAAAAACAAAAAATACACATGAATTAGCTTCATGTTGTATATACAAGCAACGATCCCTCTTACATTATGAAAGGAATCTGAATGAAAGCAGTGGACACATATGTAGAGATACAGCCAGAGAATTACCAGCATTTTAGTTTCTTAAAAAAAATTTAAAATATGGAACATTACCTGACTCTTCAGTAAACTTTGTTAAAAAAGTCAAAAAACAGAAAACCCAAAAAGGTACAAAGATTGAGAACTTCAGGTATGTGTGTTCATTTGATGTTAGTTTTTGCCAAGGAATTAGAAATCCTTTGTCCAAAAAAAAAGGTTTTAAATTACTTGAATTATTTGTTAAGGATAATTTTTAAGTAAGTAAAGATAATTTTTAAGTAAGAAGTAAATTCTCCACAAGTGAGTTTAAGTACTGAACAAAAGCACTAATTTATGAAAGGATTGTATAAAGACCAGATTTGCAAAGGGTCCTGTAAGGAGGACATACTTGCTTCCTACAAATTAGCATTGAACATTGCAATGGGGTCGGGACAAGAGATAAAAAGAGGTTTCTTTTTCTTTTTCTTCTGAATTCTTTTCACAAATGAAAAGTATTCATTCATAAGAGCCTTCTTTATCCTTGATTTTAAAAATGGCAACACAGAAGCTGAAATAAAATGTTAAGAGCATTCTGCTTAGAGAAAATGTTCAATTTAAGATTATCTTATTTCTTTATGGTCTCTACTCCTTGGAAATAGAAGGGGAAATTAGAAAAGCTATGCATTTTACTGATAATATGAGGGAAAGAGAAACAGAAATCTCAAAGGAAACTCTCCAAAGCTGATCGCAAAACTCACGTTATATTTTGTGTCCAATTTAAGAGAATGGAATAAAGTCATCCCTCCACGCAAAAGTCTGCATTCTACACGAACACCAACTTCTGGAAAGAAAAATGATCATTCCTGACGAAACATCATTTTCTGTTACTATTAAGTTTTCTTTCTCACTAGGAGAAATATTTTGTATTACATGACCTAGAAGTTAATTGGTTTTCACAAACAGAACTAGAAGCCTTCGTAGATATTCCCATTAAAACAGCAGATTAAAATCCCCTGAAAATTACTTGGTAGTTAGTAATTTTGCTAGTCACGTACTCATTGTCTGTCAACATCAAATCTGTCGTTTATATCCTTCTCTTAGACGCTGGGACTCTGACTTGGCAAAATGTATCTCTTTTCCCATGAGGATGTCAATAAGAGGCTTAAAGAGAAGGAAGAACAATAGGGGAGGAAAATTCCACTTGTTTAGTTTTTCTTTTATTTTTCCTCCTTCTCCTCTCCTGTTCAAATCAGCATTACTTGAAAGACAGAGGTGGCCCCAGCCTCTAGCTGCTGCTGCGGCTTCTTTTTTTTGCAGTTTTTGGCTGGGGCTGGGTTTGAACCTACCACCTCCTGCATAATGGGCTGGCGCCCTACTCCTTTGAGCCACAGGTACCACCCTGAACCTCTAGCTTCTTTTACCAGTCCCTTTCTCAGTCTCAAAACCCTTCTTGTAGGCACCAACAACCAAGAGTTGCTTTCTCTTCAGAGATCTGAGCTTTAATGAATGCAAAATCGCGGGCATCCATTATCATTTCAGTAAGATCCCAGGTAAATTTAATCATAAGATTGGTTGAAAATACTGTTTTAAAGGAAGCACTTTAAGTGGAACATTTTATATTATTGTATGCTACTTTAGAAACCCATTCTATTAGGAAAGCCTACTAAGGCCTTTTTCACTCACACATTCACTTACACCAACAAAATCAACAAAGTAGTATTTTTTGATAAAAAAACAAACCATAAATTAAGGTACAAAGGCAAAAAAAAAAAAAGAGAATATTCCACCAATTTCTATTAAAAAATAATGCTAGCAAAATGAGGAAGTTTAACAACTATGTAAACAACATTTTAAAATAAACAAATTAAAGAACATAATTTGCAAAAACTGACTACCTGATGTAAAATTAAATCAGTATCAAAGGAATGGAAGTAAATCCTCCACAAGTGACTTGTAGGTACTTAATAAAAGCACCCATTTATGAAAGGATTGTATAAAGACCAGATGTTAATAAAACCCAGTGCAATGAAAATGGTGAGTGGAAATATGTGGAAACAAATTGAGAAATAAAATAAAAATACAACACAGAAATAATAATTGCATTCGAAACAGAACAAAACAGAACAGATGTGGCTGAAAATGGAATCATTGGCGTAGTGGAGGAAATACCTATTAAAATTGTGTGACTGTACAGGAAAAAGGCCCAGATAAAGCAATTCGATGAATCGCCATAGGTGAAGAGAACAAAAATGTTTCAACATGAGAGCAACTGTCATCTGTGATGTAAAGAATTCAATAGAATTAACACAAATCATTCATCAGACATTGATGGAAATTTCCCTGAAATAACTTTTAAATATATCTGCTGAACACCAGAATATACACAGTGTTCCAGAAATAATAGTTGCAGACAATTTGCCCCAAGAAATAGCCTGGCAATACAGTTGAAGTTGAAGACTTAAGTATTGCCTGGCATACAGGAAAGGAATTAAAGTTATGTTCGGGGGAAAATGTCAGAGTAGCCTCATATGTATCCGCAAAGTGTTCGATGATGGGAGGTAACAGCATAATAGCTACGGAGTTCTGAAGGATGTAAAAGGACAAATGTGACTTGAGACCTGTATGCTGAAGTAAGTTGTCTTCTGAGCATGAAAATGCGTCATCATATTAAACATAAAAATTAAGAGGGGAAACAGCCAAGAGGCCTTCTGGGCGAAGAAAAGAAAGAAAGAGACAAGTACCTTTTTGACAATTATGCCAACAGAGTAATGAATAAAAATGAAATCATGAGAATTGGAACAAAAGTGTACAAATAAAACTCAGTAAACATAAAAGAAATTTTAAGTAAAAATACAAACATGATGTTCATCGTCAATGCAAAATTGGGGAAGGGAGAAAGCATCAGATTGTGCAGGCTTTGAAATATATTAAAATGGAGATGGAATCTGAAGATTTTTTGAGCAGATAAGCCCCTTAGGCCTTGAAAATTACTTTAACTTGCAAGCGTAAGCGGAACTGAACCTGAGCCCTTTCTTGTAAATGCTTGTATCAGGCAAAAACAAAACTTAAGCTCAATCGATAAGAAGGGGTCAAGGAACTCACAGTTGTCTAAAAACAAGGATATTTAGAAGAATAGGCCGAGTAAATACGATCACATAATTGTAACCAATCGAGTATTTTTCTTTGCTTTACTTCCACATCCGTCATTTTAAAGAATCTCTTGGCAGAGCCTCTGGAGAGCCCTCAAAGGACTTCTGGTCAGGAGCTCCCAATTCACAAATTGCTGTTTCTGCAAATAAATTCTTAATTTTTATTGTATCTCCATTTATTTTTTTTAACACAGGTCATACTCTGACAAGTTGAAATAATTAAAATCTTCAACCTGTCAATAATTCTAAAGAAATACTTAAAGTACTTTGTATCTTTTATAGAAAAAGTGTCCCTTAAGACGAACAAATATTTATGCAATTTGTATTTTTAAAAATATAATTTATGTGCCTTTTTTCTTTTAAATTCAGTTGAAAATATTTATGCAATTTATAGCAAGAACAAATATTTATGCAATTTATTTTTTAAAACTATAATTTATGTGCCTTTTTTCTTTTAAATTCAGTTGCACTAAATATAGTTTATATTGAAAGAATCACTTATAATATGAGCCCAGTTTTAAATGAAATATCTTCCCCCCATTATTTATCTTTTTTTTCTTGCTTGCTTTTATCATTTATCATATCCTTACTATTTTGTAAAAGCATAATGGGAAAAAATATCTGGTAGGCCCTTTAATTAAAGGTTGAGATGTAATTTTGAGTTTTCTTTTTTTTTTTAAAGGGTGACCTTGATAAGTCACATATATTTCTTTTTGGGTAGGGGACAAGACAGTCATTGTTAAGAAAGGAATGTAAATTAACATAAAGTCTACGATGATGCATATAAAAATTTAAATATTACTCTCCTGGTTCAGGGACTGAATTGAAAGGAGGTGTAACATAAATAAGCAGTTAAATGATGCCCTGCAGAGAAGAAACACAAGGGTACACGGCACAAAAGGCAAGATGTGTACTTAAAAATATATAAATAAGTTTACTTCATGAAGCAGTTAAAATGCCAGGGTGCCAGGTGAGCAGAATCTTTGTGGTAGAGCCATCGTAGAGAGAATCAAGTACTCTGAGTGATACAGAAACGGGCTGACCATCCCCAAATGCAGCTGGACTGGTTGTTGGGACAGTGGTGCTGCTATCCTATTCTGCCCAACATTCTCCAACTGCAGCTGGCCTGGTTGTTGGGACAGTGGTGCTGCTATTCTATTCTGCCCAACATTCTGCTATTTCTTATCCCTGCTTGTGATTCTAAAATCATTTTCTATGTTTCTTCAGTACCACAGATTTAAAAAAAGAAAACAAACCTCCATCAATGGAAGCATCCCAAATGAATTCATTGTTGAACAATATTAGATGGGAATCCTCAGATATTCATTTGTAAATTTAGTTATCCCTCATGGCATCTGAGCTTTTCATTGTGTTTGCTAAGTTTGAAGAGCAGATATGTCTTCAATATCGTTCATTTATTTATTTATTCATTCATTGTTTATTAGAAGTAAGACATATCCTAGAAAACAGTCTAGGTTTCTTTAAGCTAGAGAAAAAAGCTCTTTAGAGTAGTTAATTCTAACATTGAAAATACATAATAAATAAATGCACATATGGTAATATAAAGAAAGTATATTAGTACAGATACTTGAAATTACTTTGTTTCAATTCTCGCTCAAAAGGTCTTGAGATTTGGGGATTATTTTGAAGGGGAACAAAAGCCCCTCTAAAGCCCTCCTCCAAAATTCTCAAATTCTCATTAAATACTAGAAGACCTAATAAGCCATTGTTTGCTTTAGAATAAATTCTAAGATAATTTTTTTGAAATATAGATAAATTTCTTCTTGCAAGAAATTGTTAGTTTACACCTCCATGGGCTTCCAGAATGTCCGATTAAATGTAATAATAGCTATTATCACTATTCCAATATATTAATAGTTGTTCAGTATACATGGTGAAAGAAAGGAGGGAACAGTAATGTTCAGCTCTCACTCTGGCACATCATGAATGATAGGGTTATATGACATTAAAATATTTATTTCTTCAAATATACATTCAACCATTTTTATTTAATGGTTTAATTTAACTACTGATTATGGCATTTTCCCACAAACTTTACTCAAAGCGCTATGGGAAAGCTGACTTTTTTTTTTAAGTAGAAACTTGTTTCTAGAGTCTGCACTTTTTTAGCTAACGTTCTTTAGAAATAACCTTTATATCTGACATAGTCATTTACAGCAGTAGCGTATGAAAAGAGAGGGGGAAAAATAGAAAGATACATCTGAAACCTAGGGACACTTATATCTTCCTTATAAGAAAATAGCAAACTGAACTTTGATTTTTTAATGTATTTTAGCAATGAGGAAAGGTGGGAAATAAAAATGAAAAACTTTTGAAGCCTTTCAAATATTGAGAAGACAGAGAATGAGGCTTCAGGGGAGGTGAGAGGAAAGCCTGGTTTGCTGAACAAGGAAGTCTGGGGGGCCCATAAGATTATTTAACAGTCAGACCACTTCCCAGTAACTGTCTTCAAACAAGGGAAAAGAATATGGTTATGGGATAACTTGGGTAACCGAAGACCAATAGAAAAACCAATGGCAAAGAACAATAATTCCGGGAGGCACTGAGAGACCAGTGGAAGAGTTACAAACAATTTCAAATGGAGAGAAAGAGGGTATTTCTTTCTCTGCACTACCTTTGCGACTCAGTCTCTGTCTCTTCTCACTTATGAGAGGGACCCTCTTCCAACTCTCTTTGGAAGTGCTCTGTGCTTTCTCTTTGTTCTTAAATAAGATTTCTCTTTGTTATTCTAAAGCTCCTTCAAGTGTCATGCTCTGTCTCCTGCACCTGCCTGGACTGCTGTCCTTGCACTTTCCATTTCTATCCACTTTGGCTTTCCATTCCTGCTGAGCCTCTGTTGAACTTTCTAGTTCTGCCAAGTAATTGAATCAGGTCAATGGGGTGAGGGATTCTGAACTCCCAAACTTCAATGAATTCGGGTCAACCATTATCATCTGAAGGGCCTTTCTGTTTTCACATCTTGCTAAAGTGTTCCAACAACAAATTCCATAGTGTTATGGAAGGGAAGTCCTTATGACCTGGTAGCTCAATTCTTTTCCTCTTTTCCGCTTGTTGCTCTGAAGAATCGTTATAGAATGTGCTGGGGAGAGTAACATGCTGAGATAAGAGGGAACTGGCTGGAACAGCCCAGACTCTGATCTGGTCCTTCCTAAAACTGGGTGTCTACAAAGCTTTAGCCCAGTGGGTCAGTTACCTGGGATAAAACCCACAGCAGAGCACACTTCCAGAGTTCCTCGGTGGCTAAGTGAGGTGGGGCATGTGCAGACTAGACTTCATCTGCTCTGGGCAACTCTCTTGGGATATTATCCACTGTTACCCATCTGAGAGTAATAAAGTTGCTTTGTACAACTTACTGTAAAGAGTGTTCTCTATCACTAGAGTTATTTTAAGTAGATTGATAGGAGTGCATGACATTAATAAAGTGTTTAGACACCTCCCAGGATCAATTCTGCTGCCAGTGAAACTCATATGAAGTTAAGAAAATGATACTAATATGTTAAGTTCCGTAAGCAAACTTAGTGTGAACTGCTTCTTACTTTGGAGATTTAAATGCATATGATATTTTATTTATTTACTTTTTCATCACTCAAGCCCTTAGGTTGTCCAATTGCCAAGAGGCTCAACTTCTTTTTCTTGTATAATGGATCCCTAGATGCAGAGATATTTTAAAATCAAACGTGAAGTTTATGTTTTTCCCATGTTAAATAAATGAGACCTAAAATTCGAGCTGTCAACTATTGATGTGGCATCTCATTTCATGCTTGTTTGCCAAGGTGCTTACACGACACGTTTAGAAAATCTTCCCTAAAATCATATTGTGCCGACCTCCCTTGGAAATGCTATGACCTTGCATTAGGTTAGGTTATTAACCTGGAAAGTCTTTCCCTATTAATTTACCTTGATAGAGGTAACACAGTTCTCTCTAACAAGCCTTTAATTTCGAGAGAGGAGTCAGTTTTTTGAGATCTATAAGTGCATTGATAACCTATACTCCAAGCTATGAGATCACTATTGCCTCTATCTTTGAAAGTGACATTACCAATTAAGTCACTAATGGTTCTGTCCACTTTTTCACCCTATCTTAGTGTAACTAGGGAGATTCCACAAATTACTCTCCTGTGCACAGAAAACGCAGTCAGCTGCAAGTGGTAGGAAGTTTCCATATTTGAATCTAATAAGGCTGGCACACTCCCTGACCTTTCAGCAGACATGCCTTT
Source organism: Galago senegalensis (assembly GCA_963575145.1). Lineage (NCBI taxonomy): Eukaryota > Metazoa > Chordata > Mammalia > Primates > Galagidae > Galago > Galago senegalensis. The sequence goes on from CAUYTI010008241.1 coordinate 80,835, forward strand.
GACAATCTTGGTTGCTATTCAGTGAAACCTGCTCCTAAAATCCTATGCAGCTGAAATGAGGAAGGCCTTCTCTAAGGAATAAATTATGTTAAACTGAATATATCCTAAACATATAATAACATAAATTGAGGGTTAAATTTATCTTTATATATATATAGTATATATTACACAATTGTAGCATATAAGAATATTAGCAGTTTTCAGTTAAAAAGATATTACCGTGTCCTTTTTAATCAAGCAGAAAGCTTTGCATCAGGTTTACCAAATGAAATTTGAAATACCATGTTTTTAAGCCAAATAAAATTCATGTGGCTTCATCAAGATGCCAGTCATTCAATAGTAGATAGAACTAGAATACTTGTTTTATAATTTGTTTGATTTGAAAGAATTTTCTTTAAGAATACAAGACACCACAGTAAGGGCTCAGAGGGCAACTTCAGTGTCTTTGAAGCCATGGTGCAATTTAGTGCTAATTGGAATCACAATAGAAGATGAACTGATGCTTTGAATTCCTCCCATTGATGAAGTTGCACCCAAGTTATCAGGAAAATCATTGTCATTCCCTATGGCTCTATGCCAAGTATTCAGGTTTATATCAATGTTGTGATTATGAAAGGCTAATATTAATACATTTATATGTCTTATATAACATGTTGCAATCATTAGAAAATGAAATGATGTATGTTGACTATGCTCCACCTTATAGGCAGTTTTCTAAGTTCATGCATAACGGAACAGATACTAAGGAAGTGGTAGGAGCCTACATATTGGGAGTGCAAAGTGGTTCCCATTGAAAGTGCTTCCCCTCTGTCTTTGTAGATGAGCGAACATGAGAAACTCTGACTGCAGCTGAAGCACTGATAGATACGGCTACTCACTAAATTTAACAAATGTAAAAGAAACCCTGAAAAACTACTGTCTCCACCACCACCCTGGGCAGTTAGCTAATGGTACAGTACTCAAAGCTGAATTCTTATGTTATAAAAGTTCACATAATATAAACCTATGAACCTGAAACACAGTAGTCTGCCACAGAACCAGAATTTGCTTTGGCTGCCCATTACTTGGTATGTTCTGTCAGTGTCTGTGCAGTCATATTAATAAACTTCAAAGATCAAGTTAAAGCAATTATCTAAGATTAGCTTTAAATTTGCATTGGTATATTTTTAATGAAGACAAGACTTTGGGGATATGCAAATTTATATAAATAAAATCCAACTAGAGGAATGTGAGATATTTGCCTTATTGGCTTTTATTTCTTCTTTTTGTGGCCTTCTTAAAAGTTTAAGAAATTATCACCTAAACCCAAGACCTGGAGGTTGCTGTGAGCTGTGATGCTACAGCACTCTACCAAGGGTGACAAAGTGAGACTGTGTCTCTAAAAAAAAAAGTTTAAGAAATCAATAAAGGAGGATAAGTCTGGGCGTGGTGGTTCAGACCTGCAATCCTAACACTCCTGGAGGCTCAGGCAGGTGAATCACTTAAGAGTCTGAGACCAGCCTGAGCATGAGAGAGACCCCATCTCTAAAAAGTAGCTGGGTGTTGTGGTGGGTGCCTGTAGTCCCAGCTACTCAGGAGGCTGAGACAAGAGAATCACCTGAGCCCAAGTGTTTGAGGTTGCTGTGAGCTATGAGGGCATAGTACTCTACCAAGGGAAACAAAATGAGATACTGTCTAAAAAGAAAAAAAAGGGAGGAGGATAATCTGTGCTTTTGTTTTGTAAGCAGAGATTTATCAAGTGATGGAGTTTTTTTTTTTTTTAATTTCTTTTGGAAAGAAGATTTATTATCTATCACAATCCTATTAACTTCTCATCCACTGGTGCTCTTGCTTTAGCTTTTCCTCCTCCTCCTCATTTTGTTGAAAGAATACTTTATGAGGTAGGCCCAATTCACCTTCTTGAAAACACCAAAGGAAACTTAAATTCTTAACAAAAAATTTAACTTTAATGCAATAGTTAATATACTATATCACTCACTTCTAAGCTCCTCTTTGAGGTGTTTGTTGAATAAAATACAATTTATTTTAAAATAATAACAGGAATGAACTAAGATGACTTTACACAAATGTAAATTTTTGTAAATTTCAATTACCATGTGGATCAAAATCCTCTTAGTACATTACAGTGTTTGCACACAAGAAAAACATATTGAGTACTTCATCAATATACATATATCAAAGAAAAAGTCAATGATAGAAGAAGACTTCTGGAATGTTGGAATTAACAATTTCAAATATCTTCATCCTTCACAAAAAATAAATTTTTAAAAGGCAAAATCTATTAAAATCTAAATTTAAGAACTCACACATAAAGTAAGGATTAACATATTCTTCTTAGCAAAGTATCTTAAGAATGGAAGAAAAAGTATCTAGTATACTCAGTTCTACTATGAAACCAATATTTAAGAACTCACACTGGCATATGAAAGCTATAACCCAACTACAGCTCAAGATGAAGGAGGAGGGAGAGAGCAGGGGAGGGGGCAGGATGGGTGGAGGGAAGGTAATTGGTCAGACCAATACACCTATGGTGCATTTTACAAGGGTACATGTCAAATCTACTAAGTGTAGAGTATGAATGTCTTAACACAATAATTACGAAAGTGCAGTGAAGGCTATGTTAACCAGTTTGATGTCATTATTTCAAATTGTATATAAAACCAGCACATTGTACCCCATATATTCATTAGTGTACACAGTTATGATTTAATAAAAAAAAAAAAAGTAAAGGTTAACAAAAATTAGAGAATGTTTTTCCATGGGAAAAAAGTGGCTGAATCTTAGAAAGATTAGCTTTTCTGGTGTTCTAATTTGCACTAATACTATGTCCCTGTCTCCAGGAAAGCCTTAGAAACCAATAGTCTCACAACCCTAATGCTATGAAAAGCGGTAGCTTAACAGCCACCAGGAAGGAGAGAGTGGATTTCAGCAGGCCTTCAGTCTCATCCCCAGAGGATTGTCATTATTTAACCTGGAAGCACAGAGAGAGGTTCCATTTCAAGGCTTGTTTTTGTTTGATCTGACTCAGAACTCAATCTATATGGATAGTGTGTTATCCCCAGGACATTATTAAAAAAAAAAAATGTAACTGCTTATCAAGGTAGCCTTGTAGCTTTCTAAGGTGGCATTACATGTAGCGCTGATAAGGGACGGACCAGAAAATGCAAACAAGAACCCTGGGGGACAAAAAGGTAATAGATAGCTTCAATATGTGTAATACATTTCTGGGACTCTAGAGGTCATGCACAAGTGCTGCAAGGCCCCTTCTCCCAGGCTGAACACAGATTCCATTTTCTTGGCCTAAGCAGGTTTATAGACCAGTTTGGTTAATGTATCTGAGCCGCCAATCCCGGGGAGAAATAGAGCACCCCAAACAAGACAATATTCCTATACAATGGCAGTCTTAAAAATTACTCCCCACAGGCCTCTGGTGCTAAGGGATGTGACATGTTTTAGACTAGGTTTCATTTCCTCAAACCCCTGCCTGCAGGGACAGAGAAGGTGCATGTAACCTGTAGGGCCTAGGCAGAAGGATGGACACAGTAATCACGCTGGTAATCCTAACACTCTGGGAGTCCCAGGAGGAAAGGACTCCTAGCATTTGAGGTTAGGTGTTCGAAACTAGCCTGAGCAAGAGTGAGACCCATCTCTACTACAAATAGAAAACAACAACAACAGCAAACATCAGCAGGCTTTGTGATGGTACCTATAGTCTCAGCTGCTGGGCAGGCTGAGGCAAGAGAATCACTTAAGCCCAGAAGTTAGAGGTTGCTATAAGTTCTGATGCCCGTGGCACTCTACCCTAGGGTGACAGGGTTAGACTCTCTCTCAAATATGAATGAATACATACATAAATAAGCCCTTAGACCCCACTGGCAGAGAATCAAACTTGGCAGCCCTCTCGGGAACCCTTCCCTGTGCCTGAGGCCATGCTTCCCTCTTTCTCTTCTCTATCAGAATTTATCCTGTTGCTTACTTGGGCTGGCCCATGAATTCATTCTTCATTTTCCTGAGACCAAGGCCCAGCAGAGAAATTTGGATAGCACAAGTACATGCTTACAAACTACCCAGAATAATCTGAGGAGTCCCTCTTCCTTTACCCCTGGATGAAGTTGAGCTTCTATACCAGGAAGAAATAGATGCTAACTTTAAAAACCCTAAAGCACGGAGAAGTCATCGCAAATATTAAGAGACGCACTGGTTACAACCATTTAAAGGACTTTCTGTGCAATCATTAGGTCACCGTAAGCTGATCAGGACTCTCTAAGCTAATCAGGCAAACACTTGAGTGGCGACACGCTACAAAGGGTACAGATTTTGTAGAATTAGTCCAGAAAAGATATTAAATGATCCAAAATAATCCCCTCAATAGTAAACCACAGCAACAACAAACTCTGTTCATGAAGTGCTGATTCCCAATGTTTTCACATTATGTTATTTAAAATATCTAAGAAAAAAAATTCTGAGATCCACAAAGACTCAGGAAAGTATGGCTCGTTCGCAGGACAACCGTCAGTGAGACGTATTGCTAAAGATGCTCTTACGTTGTTCTTACAGACAGTGCCTTCAAGATTGTTATAAATGCGTTCAAAACGGGAAGAAATAACATCTAAAGAACTAAAGGAAAGTAGAGGAACAAGGTTTCACCAAAGAAAGGACAGAAATAAAGGAACAGAAATTATTTTTAGAAGAGGTAAATAGAAAGTCTGAGGCTTTACCTGCACAGGTAAAAATAAAGTGAAAATTTCACTGTAGCGACTCAGCAGCAGAACAAATCCCCAAAGAAGCTCATAGAGCTGTTGAAAGAAATATGAATGAGAAGAAAGAACCGTAGAGAGTTGTGTGACACCGTGAAGCCACCAACACACAGAAAATGAGATTAACAGAAAGAGGGAAGAAAAGGGAGGGAGCAGGAAACGTATTTGACAAAGAATGGCTGATTTTTTCAGTTTTCATGAAAAAAAATGTTTCATCTACATCTAAGAAACTTAACTAATAAAAAGGGAGATAAAAGCAGAGACGCCGACGCAGACAGATCCTAAACATCATAAATGAGAGACAATCAAAATCTTGAAAATAACAAGAGAAAAAACAAGGTGGTATGAATTTTATCTCACTATGTTGTTAAAAGAAGACTTAATAACTATGTGCAAATAAATGAATGATTAGCCAATGTGAATATTTACAAGAGAGAATAAAAATAGAAAAATTTTGGCTCGGCGCCTATAGCTCAACCTGCTAAGGCACCAGCCACATACACCTAAGGTGGCGGGTTTGAATCCCCAGCCCGGACCCGCCAAACAACAATGACGGCTGCAACCAAAAAATAGCCAGGCATTGTGGCGGGCGCCTGTGGTCCCAGCTACTTGGGAGGCGGAGGCAGGAGACTCGCTTGAGCCCAGGAGTTGGAGGTTGCT
>CAUYTI010008244.1:0-48628 GCA_963575145.1 Galago senegalensis
AAGATTCTGGCATTCTATTTAATAACTTTCCAAATAATCTAGATTTTTTTGACTCAAACAGATATGGAGGGTGGTGCCTGTGGCTCAGTGGGTAGGGCACTGACCCCATAAACTGAGGGTGGTGGGTTCAAACCTGGCCCCTGGCAAATTGCAACAAAAAAATAGCCGGGTATTGTGGCAGGCACCTGTAGTCCCAGCTGCTCGGGAGGCTGAGGCAAGAGAATCACCTAAGCCCAGGAGTTGGAGGTTGCTGTGAGCTGTGACACCATGGCACTCTACCCAGGGTGATAAAGTGAGACTCTGTCTCTACAAAAAAAAAAAAAAAGGATATGGATTAGCATGGTGTGGGGATAGGTGCCTGTAGTCCCAACTACTCAAGAGGCTGAGGGATGAGGAACCCTTGAGTCCAAGAGTTCAAATCCACCCTGGGCACCATAGAGAGACCCTGTCTGTACTTAAAAAAGAAAAAGAGGGAGAGGTAAGAAAAGGAAGACATGGATGTTATTTTCAGAGTCATCCTTCTTAATGTCCTAGCTGAGGGACAGCTGTGGTGACAAGGCTGGGTATTACTATCATCAAAGAGAATAACAATGTCTGAGGTCAAAGCAGTAAGTCCAAGGGCACAGAAATAAGAAAGGTCAAGTGTGTTGAGGTGATGGTCAGCGAAGTTTGCAAAAGAATAAGAAATTCCAAAAGCTACAGCTAATTAAGAAAGGAGACATAGAATAAGGAGCATGGAGATAAAGGGGAAAAATGAAAGAAACCGGAGAAGTGACGAAAGAGGAAAAACCCACCAGCAGAACTAGGAGAGAGCAACGGTAGTGAAGTCAGGTGCAGACACGAAGGAGATGGGTTAGAACAGCGAGGGCCAAGGACACACACCAGAGTAAGGGAAAGGAAGGAGAGAACTCAGAAAGTGGAGGGGAAGTCACCGGATGGCAGGATCCTAACCTTTCTTCTGGAAAACAGAAACACGGCCTCCTCATGATTCTCATAATTACAAACTAAGGATTATGGGCTTCTTGAATTTGACTCTTTCAAAGTTAATGTGTGTTTCCATATGCATTAAAATACGGTAAACTGAATACTCTAAAATTTAGGGAGATTTTTCAGTTACCCAAGTTCAAACTAAACTTAAAACTTTTAGCTCACATCCAGGTAAAGTCTAAATGAATTCTAATGCAATGATTTTATTTTATTTTTTTATTTTTTTGCTATTTCTGAAAGGTGGTCCAAGCAGTCTAAAAAGGTCGCCATAAACTAATAAAAGATGGAGTAAGCCATGGAAGAAACTATGGTATAATCTGCCTCTCCTTAATCCTTGGCTACTTTATATGCTTAAAATTAACTAGATGTAACTGTTTCTCCTCTCCATATTAAAAGCAGTGCTGATGTACATATTTAAGTCACAAGATTTAGATAATTCCTAGCAATAAAGCATATATATATATATGTATTGCTTTTATCTAAATCATGTCTTTGTTAAAAAAAATAAACAATAAATTCAACGAAAATATATCAAGATAACACATAGTGGAGAATGATTTTGAATTCAACCAAGTAAAAATTTTTTGAAACGTATAATCCCCATAGCAATATTAAATCACAAAAGCTTTGCTCGAGTACACTAAAGGTTAAATTTAGCATACTCATTAGTAAGTAAAATTGTAATACTTCAGGGAATAATCATTTCGTGTCTGCTGAGTTATTTTTAAATCAAAATAACATTATTAGGAAAAAGGCTTAGAATTAGTCCATTACTGAACTATACAAAGAAGGACACAAAAATTAAAAAGAATGAAACTGAACAATAACCACACAAAGTAAATGACCATATTTATATTAAAAAGAGCCATAAAAGATTAGCTTATAAAAATGTTTTGCTCTTTTATTGACAATAATCATTAATTAATTAGTGCACATTATCACTGCAAATTACAGAGCTTACCCATTTGCTTTTATGAAGTATGTCTAATAAATATTCAATTAGCTACTCTGGTTAGGCTCCAATAATCATTTACAACCTAGTTCATTAATTTAAGGAAGCCTGAGTGGCTGAGCATGAGCCAGGGCTAACTTTTGTCATCATCTAAGCATTAGGAGTGCTGCATGAGGTCACAGTGACCTCATGAGTGCCCAGGCCTGCCTGAGCACTGACAGCTCATATTATAGTCAGGGCACTTGCCACAGTGCAATGTTTTCAGTCCATTTGTACACTTAGGAGCTCGTTAGTTTTTAGAAGGCACTCAGTCTGCATGGTCAGGTTCATAGTTAAAGCTCAGGTCTACGCTAAGGAAATGTTTCAAGAATACCAAGTTTATATAAGCAGGGCAGAAACGTCTCCACAAGAAACATACTAGGAGACGTTGTAAGGGAATTTTGATCAAATCTATAATAAATTAAATACAACATATTCAAATTCACTGTCGATTACGTAAATACAAACTAATATTTAGTTTGTAAGGGCTAACAAACTAAAGGGCTCGGCGCCCAGAGCTCAGTGCGTAGGGTGCCAGCCACATACACTGAGACTGGTGGGTTTGAGGCTGGCCAGGGCTTGCTAAATGACAATGACAACGGCAACCAAAAAGTAGCCAGGCATTGTGGTGGGTGCCTGTTGTCCCAGCTACTTGGGAGACTGAGACAAGAGAATCACTTAAGCCCAAGAGTTGGAGGTTGCTATGAGCTATGATACCACGGCACTCTACCGAGAGCCACATAGTGAAACTCTGTCTCAAGAAAAAAAGAAATACTATAGTGAAGGGTAACTTTGTGTCCATAGATCTGACAAGAATTAAGGATTCCAATATCCTGCATGAAGTAAGTCATAAAAGTGCTGGCAGGAGTGTAAATTGATGTCATTTCCATAAAGGCAATTTCACAGCATTTGTCACCAGACTCAGAATTTTCACTTCTAGGAACATATTATGAAGAAATAGACAAGTACAAAAGTAAATAAATAAAGTGCCAGGATCCCTGTTCAATGCAGGACAAAACAACAAAAAATCTTCACAAATTGTTATTTCACATAGAAAACATGGTATATAAAGAGGTTGTAGATGATTATTTACAGCTATTAGTAAGTGAAAAGGCTATTTACAAAACACTTTTAGCTGGTTAGGATAATCCTTCTTTATACAAAATAAATAAAAATTGGACAGCAAGAGAGAGAGCAAGTGAGGAGTGTGTGTGTGCATGTGTGTGTGTGTGTGTAGAAGGGCTGCACTTCTGTTAACACATTATCTTTGGGTACTGAAATTATCAGCAATTTGACTTTCTTCTTCATACCCTTCTGTCATATCCTGCTGTCATAAAAAGTACACATAACTCGAAAATCAGTGCTAATGGAGACATGAATTTAATAAGCAAAGTAGCTTAGAACTATCCTACAACACATCCTAGATGCTGACCTCGTTCTTCCATAGAGATGGTCAGGTTCTATCCTGAGATGACCTCCTAAGGCAACTGGCACAACAAACAGCAGCACACACCTAGACAGACTTCATTTCCTCTCAGCTTCAGAACAAGCTTATTTCAAAATACTTGCTAAATGTAATTCATCCTGGGCGGTGCCTGAGGTTCACTGAGTAGGGTGCTGGCCCCATACACCGAGGGTGGAGGGTTTGAACCCAGCCCCGGCCAAACTGCTATAAAAACAAATAGCCAGGTGTTGTGGCAGGTACCTATAGTCCCAGCTACTTGGGAGGCTAAGGCAAGAGAATCTCCTAAGCCCAAGAGCTGGAAGTTGCTGGGAGCTGTGATGCCACAGCACTCTACTGAGGGCATTACAGTGAAACTCTGTCTCAAAAAAAAAAATAAAGTAATTTATCCTATGCCTGAGAATATTTTGACCAGTAGTACTAACTGAAGGAGTAAAGGATAAAAAAAGATTTGAGTCATAATAGCTGCCTCTCATGCTTATTCAAATTTTATTGAAATGCACCCTTTAAAAGGTGGTAGGGCACTACATGTAGTTGGCATAAATAATTAAGGCCAAAAAAAAAAGCACTTAAAATACTCCTTTCCATTATCAATAGATAACTTGGCTTAAAGTCGACCTCTGGCATTTTAGTTTGGTGGTAATCATCTTGTGAACTCTGATATTTAACTTACAAGAATTCCTGGCTAGCACCTGTGGCTCAAGTGGCTAAGGCGCCAGTCACACACACCTAAGGGTTCAAATCCAGCCCGGACCTGCCAAACAACAATGACAGCTGCAACCAAAAAACAGCCGGGCGTTGTGGCAGGCACCTGTGGTCCCAGCTACTTGGGAGGTTGAGGCAGGAGACTCACTTGAACCCAGGAGTTGGAGGTTGCTGTGAGCTCTGATGTCATGGCACTCTACCCAGGGGGATAGCTTGAGGCTCTGTATCCAAAAAAAAAAAAAAAAAAGAATTCCTAAGGGATGTCCCTCAACACCCTTGTAATAAAAAATTAAGAGCTCCCCTTTTCCTGATCTAGTCATTTAGAAACACAGATAAACACCTGCTTCAAAGAATTTAAAGTCAAGGGATGAATACAAATAGAAGCAGTAATTACATATAATTGTTTTAAGTGCTGTGACAAGTTAGCATTGGGTACCAAGGAGGTAAAGAGTTAGTGCCTCTAAGACCGGAGAATGACTGGCCAGGTGATTCCTTGAGCTGAATTTCAAGAGAGTTAAGATTTAGTCCAAAGGATTAGAGACAGAAAGGATATTAATTTTTACCAGTCTATGGAAATAAGAACAAGAAATCACAGGGAATAGGAGATTTTCCTTCCATAGGGTTGTTTAGTATGGTCCCAAGAGTATATATTTCTTCATTCAAAACTTTTGATTAGGGCAGTGCCTATGGCTCAGTGAGGAGGGCATTGGCCCCATATACTGAGTGTGGGGGGTTTGAACCCGGCCCCGGCCAAACTGCAAACAAAAAATAGCTGGGCGTTGTGGCAGGCGCCTGAAGTCCCAGCTACTCAGGAGGCTGAGGCAAGAGAATCGCCTAAGCCCAAGAGCTGGAGGTTGCTGTGAGCTGTCATGCCACAGCACTCTACCAAGGGCGACACAGTGAGACTCTGACTCTAAGAGGAAAAAAAAAAAAAACTTTTGACTGAATACCTTCATTAATTCAGGCACTGTTCTAAGTGAAAAATAAACTCTTCTTGAGTCATAAATAGAGAATTTTAACCATGTAATCATATTTCCACATAACTAAGCATTAGGGGCTATGGTGGCACTCTGAGTAAAAGTTTAACCTAATTTTGAGGTCTCTGGGAAGAGTTACAAGAACAAATAACATCTATGGTAAAATAAACAGGAGAAAAACATGCAAAATAAATAGAAACATTAAAAATTAAAAATAAAGTGGTGGATATCAGTGAAGTAAGGCTGGTAAGGTAGAGAGATGCTGGATTGCAAAGATGCTTTTTTTTTAAATTAAATCATAGCTGTGTACATTAATGCAACCATGGGGTACAATGTGCTGGTTTCATAAACAACTTGAAATGTTTTCGTCAAACTGGTTAACATAGCCTTCACGGCATTTTCTCGGTTACTGTGTTAAGACATTTATATTCTACACCTAGTAAATTTCACATGTACCCTGTTAGATGCACTGTAGGTGTGGTCCCACCAATTACCTTCCCTCCACACATCCTCCTCCCCTCCCTCTCCCCTTTCCCCTTCTTCTTGGGCTATAATTGGGTTATAGCTTTAGTAAGAAAACTATAAAACTGGTTTCATAGTAAGACTGAGTACATTGGATACTTTTTCTTCCATTCTTGAGATACTTTGCTAAGAAGAACGTGTTCCTAGAGAACTAAAAATAGACCTGCCATTTGATCCTACAATTCCTCTGCTACTTATATATCCAAAAGGCCAAAAATCACATTATAACAAAGTTATTTGTACCAGAATGTTTACTTCAGCTCAATTTATAATTGCTAAGTCATGGAAGAAGCCCAAGTGCCCATCGACCCATGAATGGATCAATAAATTGTGGTATATGTACACCATGGAATATTAGGCAGCCTTAAGGAAAGATGGAGACTTTACCTCCTTCATGTTTACATGGATGGAGCTGAAACAAAGATGCTTTTAAATTGTATGAAATGAAGAGTTTAGATTTCACCCTGTGGTCAGTAAACTAGGAGGGGAAAAGAGGTCATATGATCAGATTTATATCCCAGAAAGATTATTTTACCATGGGCTGAATGGAATGGAATGAAGCAAAACTGGATGAAAAAGAAAAGAAAAAACTAATTTGAAAGAGGCTTTTATAACAATCCCAGTAAGAAATGCTGGTGGTGGTCAGAAGTAGAGGCAGTTGGAATGAGAGGCAGCGACCATTCAGTATCAGCCATTTGACTGATATTAAGAAGTCAGAATCAATAACACTGGAGATTAGCTGTATGCAGAGAGTGTGGGCGACAAGGCACCTTGGATGCCGCCAGAGTTTTGACAGGGGTAAGCACAAATGAGCAGTGGAGTCCTATACTTGGAAGGATGAGTTTCATTTTTGATATACTGAGTTTGAAGAGTCTTACAAGGTCCAAGGTGCAATGTCTAGTGGGCAGCTGGATACAGAACACAGACTGAAATGAGATTACGAGAAACAACAGAGTGAAAAGGGGTCAAGAATTTCAGAGATGTCCAGGACGTGCCCTACAGAGTACACAAACACAAGGAAAGTGATGGAATTTCCAGGTGCCTAGAGTAGGCAAAGATGAGGAAACAGGAGGGGACATTAATCATGCTACTATTTAAAAGACTGGACTAGGAAGTGGGCACAGCAGTCAGTGGTATCAGGCAAAAGCCAGGAGTCCATCTCAGCAGCCAGAGAAGTAAAGTGTTTCCAAAGGAGAACATGATCTACAGTCAAAGGCTCCATTCCACCAAGCAAAGTAAAATAGGAGCTGCTTCAGTGCAGTCCTGGAGGCAATGCCAGGCCACTGTTAGACTGAAGGAAAGACTTCAGGATGTAAGGGCGACAACCCCAACACCTGTGTGAGGGGCTGGCTTTGGAAGGGAGCAAAAAACCAGTAAGGAAAGGAGAGTTTGTATTTAATGCTGGTTTGCTTTTTTCTTTTTTAAAGAAAGAAAGGAGCTAGTGCTAAAAAGGTGAGTGAATGGGCGGCACCTGTGGCTCAAAGGAGTAGGGTGCCAGCCCCATATGCTGGAGATGGTGGGTTCAAACCCAGCCCTGGCCAAAAACCGCAAAAAAAAAAAAAAAAAAGTGAGTGAAGAGGGATAAATCATGAAATGGATGTGTCCCAGGGCATAAAGGCAGTGAGAGGCATTAGCCAGCGGCAACTCTCCAGTGATGTCTGAACAAAGGAAGAAGGGATGACGGAGTCATGTGACAAGTGTAGACATCTAGCAAGAAATAGAAAGAGTTACCATCCATTGGTCACTGACTTTTATATGGAGTTTTGATGTAATGTTACCTGGAAGCAAGTGGAAAAATCAAAACTTGAGAAGGGAGGTAGAGGAAGTGTAGATACAGGACGGACAGCTGAACTGAGAAACAGAGAATGCTCATTTCCCACTAGTCAACATTATTTCAACCATTTACATACTGACTGCTATGAAGGTTTAGACAGGATTGAAGATCAATTTTTTTTTTTTAAGACAGAATCTCACCCTTGGTAGAGTGCTATGGCATCATAGCTCACAGCAACCTCAAACTCAATAGCATCATATAAGTTCTAAATGAACTGTAGAATATTTTCCAAGAAATAAAATATCTCCATACCATGATCCCCACTACCTGTACTGCAACACGGGGGTTATGACACGTTCTAATGTATTTCCTGACAAATCTAGACGAAGCTTCTTACACAAAGCCTGCTCACCTGGATTTTTTAAGGTGTATGTCAGAAATACCAATAGTGGTTACAGAAGTCTGCTGAGACTTTTGTGTGCAGTGTTACAGGAAGATACGTGTCAGAGTAAACTATTCTGACATAGCAAGATACATTCATTTACTTAAGGTTAAGTCCAACTGTTTCCTAGATTTTCAAAGGCCAAGCAGAAAAATAAATGATCAAATGGAAATAGAAAAACCCTCACTCTAGCGAACCTTTCAGTTATGGCACTAACATCTACGTTTGCTTAGAAATGCTTCTGTGGTCATTACTGCGGTCATTTGTTCCCTAGGACAGCTAATTTAAGGATGTCGAGGTTTACCCCTGACCTTAGGGAAGAGGCCTGGGATTTCGGCCTGAAATAATAAGCTTCTGAATGCGCTTCATCTCTTTGGATATGGAAAAGGAAGGACCACTGGGGTTGTACAAGGCTGTCCTGCCGTCCCATGGGGGGGCAATGCTAGATGACACGGAAAGCAAGAGCCTCCTTTTGAAGAGAAACCAAGTTCTTGAAGACACCATTAAACCCTGAGCCAATAAAGCTGGAAACCCATCTGTCACTGAATCGAGAGTTAGATAAACAAGGAAATTCCTTTTTATTTTTATTTTATTTATTTATGTATTTATTTTGAGACAGAGTGTCACTATGTCGCCCTCGGTAGAGTGCCGTGGCGTCACAGCTCACAGCAACCTCAAACTCGTGACTAAGCATCCACCACAATGCCCGGCTATATTTTGTTGCAGTTGTCATTGCTGAACCCACCCGCCTCGGTGTAAGTGGCCGACAAAGAGCCAGAAATCCCCTTTTACTTAAGCCTTTCCCAGTTAGGTATTCCGTCATTATTAAATGCCGCGCTCCTGCCAGGCACAATGTTGAGACACCACGCTAGCTCTTACGTGGTTCTCCAGACTTCGGAACAGCGACCTGGCCGTCTAGAAATCCTGGGTTATTACTCTCCCCCATTCTCTAACCAAATACAGCATTTGAAATCGAAAGAGAATGATTAGGAATATCATAAAATTTGCATTTCTGACAAAGGTGCTTACAGTTAAATAGTCTCGAGCAACAGTCTTACAAGTGGAACAACTGAAGCAACAGAGAAATTAAATAACTTGACAATTGTCACAAAATAGAACTAAAGCAGAAACGGAAGCCCTGAGAACGCTGCTACCGGCCTACTACTTAGAAAGAGACTGTAACTGCGGCTGGGCATGGTGGCTCACGCCTGTAATCCTAGCACTCAGGGAGGCAGAGGTGGGTAGATTGCCTGACCTTGCCAGTTGGAAGCCAGCCTGAGCAAAGAGCAAAGCCTGGTCTCCCTTAAAATAAAAAAAAAAAGCCGGGCACTGTGGCAGGCAGCTGTAGTCCCAGCTACTTAGGAGGCTCAAGCAAGAGAATCATTGTTTAAGCCCAAGAGTTTGAGGTTGTTGTGTGACCATGATACCAGGGCACTCGAGGGTGACAAACTAAGACTCTGTCTCAAAAAAAAAAAAAAAAAAAGGCAACCATAATTACTCTGTAGTCTACGGGTCCATCAAACCTAGACTTAGACATTTTGTCCTTTTTAGAATTGTATAAGTTGAAGAAAAACAGAATGTATGAATACATATAAAACTTTAGTTAACACATCATTTGCAATCCAGCATTTTTTAGCCTGTAATTTTCATATTAGTTCAGCATTCATACATTTTTACAGATCTTCATCTAAGACTATGTGCCTAACTACTGTTTTATACACCCAGCCCCAAAGCATCAGCATGCCTCTATTTGGCATAGACAAAGGCTACTGATTCCAGAACCATTATTTTCCTTTTCCAAAAGCACAAACCCAAATTGAGAAATAAATCAAGCAGAGAAATTCTCTTCCTTTCTATATTAATTTAGGACTAGAGCATTTCTTTTCAAGCCCACAGGAAAGAATCAGACACACAATATGAATTTATATACTTTCACTTGCTCAGACTGAAATGAAAGATTAATGTTTTCAGTCTGGTAGTCAAAATTCTTCAGCTGAATTCTCATTATTTAATAAACTTTAAGAACCAACTAAAAAGTCAGCTAAGCTAGGAAGCCTTCACCCACCCCTGTTAGAACAGTATGCATTCTCTCACTAGAAGAGCTTATAAATGCTTATTAAAAGTCCAAGTCTTTGGTAATTAACATTTTTAATTAATTTGTAGAATAAGATGTGGTTCCTTAATGCTAAGATACGAATATCAGAGACTTTCTTTTTAAAAATGTCTTCTTAGTGAGTTTCTCAAATAACAATGTAAGGCAAAAATTAAATATTTCAGTTTGCTATTATGACTTGAGTTTACTTTTGTTAAAAAAAAATTAAGTAGCTCATATAGCACATAGAAAGAACACGAATTTATGTTGTACATGGTTGTATATCTCTTACAGTAGAAGATAAAGAGAAGTTCTAAATGCAGAAAAAGAAAAATGAATATACAAAGTAAAAAAATATGTGTCAGTGATGTTAAATTAATCCCCTGCACAATTATTCATATCATACTGGGAATTTTCAAAAGAAAATATGATCACGTAACATAATGAGGGCAGAAGTCACCTTAATCATTCATCTTTGTATTCCCAATTAGGGCACCTGCTATAGTGTCTTCATCATAATTAGTATTCAACAAATATTTGTAAAATGAATGACTAAGGAATGAACGATGAGAAAAATGATAAACAGCTCCCTCTGTCTCCTGGGAGTTCCTGTACTACTTTCTTTTAAATTTAATTAATCCTCAATGTCCTTGTAAAATAGCCAACGGGAAAATGTATTTACATTACTCTGAAATTGATGGAATCCATGAGAAGTGTTAAACAACTTCCTCAAAGTAAATAAAACGTTCAAGATCCAGCCAGGATAAGGGGATTTGAATCACCTCTTAGGAGGATGGCCTTCAGGTTGGGCCCCTACTGCTTAACCATAGGAACCCTCCTCAATCTCTTCCAGATGGAGCTCAACCTTTTGTTGCTAATCTGTACTTTTCACCATTCTATCGCTTCCAAAGTTCCCTTTCAGCCTCTGCCTAATCCACAAGTGCTGGGACCACAGCTTTTCCAGGTCACTCCTGATTTGATGCCTGCCCTCCCCAAGTGTACTTAAACTTATTAGACCAAATGTGCCAATATTAGTACAGGGAGAGAAAAAGAGAGAGGTCATCGCACTTGACGATAAGAGATCACAGAAGAAGAGTTTACTAACATGTGAAAATAAACATTATCACTCTCTAACTCCAGCCCACGGATAAGCAATTAGTAGGCGACAAGTACATCCTGCCTTCATTATTCACTATTCACCGTTCATAACAGTACTACCTATACATCCAAGTCCAGTGAAACATTTCCATGACCTAATTTTGAAAATTTAAAATAGTATAAGGCCTCTCGCCTTAATTTTATAAGGAAAATATTAAAGGGACAAAAGCAAGCATTATCTCTCTATGCTGTGGAACGCTGGCAATTTTTTTTTTTTAACTTAAAACCTCTGATACTTAAAATGCCAAACTTCTACATTTCTGCAGTAACAAGGTAGTGATTATACTGAATATCGTTCCTTTCTCTCCAGTAAGTAGAATTAATATCAGCACATGAACTGAAAATGTTAAGTGACTGTAAGAAAAGTTCAAGAGGCTTCATTAAAATTTAGCTTAGCAAACTGTTAGCTTCGTATTCTTGGAAAACCTTTTTATTAATATTCCAGTGAAATGAACAATTTGCAAGCACAGGAAGTGGCATCAAAATATTTGACATCCCCCTCACTCCACTCCCGTATGTATTCATTTAATGCTCTTTGCTCAGATCTAGTCTTCTCCACTCGGGAAAGGTGGAGAACATACTCACACTTGGTGTTATGCCCAAAATTCTTCCAAGTGGCCCCAAGAGACAAATCCGAGACACACTCTGATGTAAAAGGCATGAGGTGAGTTTATTCAGGCCCCAGGAAGCCCGGACTCTCCTGGCATGCAAGCCGAGGAGGAGCCCCGAACCCGGGGTGGAGGAAGTTTTTATGGGGTACAGAAAGCAAGAGGGGTAGGGTCCGTTATGAGTACACTCTTGATTGGTGGTTGGTGATTTCATTAGTAAAGGAGGAAGTAAAGGAGGATTTGCATTGGTAGCTGATGATTTCACTAGTAAAGGTAAATTTGGATTGGTACAGGTGAGGGGTAGGGAGTACCTTAACTGGGGGCTAGAGTTGGTGCAGCCTGATTACCTGTAATTCAAGGTAATAGAAACTTATTGTTTATTATAGTAGCTATTTGCCTAAGGTGACTCAGTTTACCGCTCAGCGACTGTGCAAACTGGGGTGGGGGGAGGCAGCAGGGAGTGGCCCTGCAGGTTTCACTGGCAGAGGTTGGGGCGGAAGGGCTATGAATGGAACTTATGCGGTAAACAGCCAGGAATGGGGCTTGTGCTGTAAACAGCCAAGAATGGAGCTTGTGCTGTAAACAACAAAATGGAGCTAGTTTGGCTCTCACATTGGGAAAACAAGTTTCCAATGGCCTAACTCTAGTCAAACAGCAAAATTCCATCCACCTATCCATTATTATCAGCCAATATGACCACTGGTTCTATGTAAATGTGAAGCATTTACACAGCTTCACACCTGAACCTCTAAGTTAGAGGCAAGGAAATAAAAGTAAGCACAGATGAAAGTAAAACAAAGAAAAAGGTTTTAAGCCATCAGAGCCACGTGTCACAAGGCATGTCCTGGCACTCTCTCAGGTCCTTCAACAAAGTCTGTCTTCTAGGGGCCAGCGTCCCTTCACCTCTCCAGGGCTTGGAAATAATCACTTTACCATAAGAATATTTGCACGACGATGTTTATTGTGGCTCACTTCACAGTCACAAAGGTAGGAAGAAACCCAAGTGCCCATCAACGAATGACTGGACAAATCAACTGCGGTATATGTACACCATGGAATACTATTCAGTCATAAAAAACAGAGACTTTACATCTTTTGTATTTACCCCAATAGAATTGAAGAACATTCTCAGTACAGTATCTCAAGAATGGAAATGCAAGTATCCCCTGTACTCAATACTAACTTGAAACCAGTAGATGAACAACTACGGGACCACATGAAAGAAGAAAAATTAAATTCAAGAAGCAGGGAGGGGAGAAGAGGAGGAAGGGGCTCCATAAGCTCCTACGTAATGGGCACAGTGTAGGGGTATATGGCACCCCTCCTAGGTGAAGGACTTAAAGACAGCTCAGACTTTTCCTAACAAACAGTGTAACCTAATCATATGCGCCCTTATATTAATCTCCCCAAAATGACATACAACTATTAAGTACCCATAATAATTAAAAAATAATTAACCACATTTAAAAAAAACTTAAAAAGACGTATAATAGATAGAAATCAGTAACAAATGAGGTAGATATTAATTCAACCATATCAATGATCCATTTTGAATCGGTCTAAATTCACCAATGAAAAGACAGAGATTCTCAGTGAACTAAAAACAAGTGTGTCATTTTTGAACTTATTTCCCACTAACTTTTTTAGTTGGTTTACATTTACATCATATTACAAGCAACAAGCTGAAAAAGCAGAATAGGGTGTGGGAAGACAGAAGGACAGGCTGGGGGATTAAGGTCTGAAGTGTCCGGTAACAAGCTGACAGCGACCCAATGGAACAGTGATCCATGAGCCTTGTGAATTAAGGACCACCCTAAACAAGTCCCTTCTTTACCTACTTCTTCACCTCCCAGCTTAAAGACCTTCAGGTTGAAAGAAACAATTCCCTTCTTTACCTACTTCTTCACCTCCCAGCTTAAAGACCTTCAGGTTGAAAGAAACCTTGTTCTGATTCTTGAGCCTCCTCTACCCCTTCAAAGAGAGGACTTTAATTTTATTTTTGATCGAATGCTTCACAACTAGTCCAAGCTGAAATTAAATTTTATATGACACTCTTAGATAATTTAAAGCTGTAAGAATAATGAATCCCACGCAAACCTGCAGCTACAGATACCAAAAAAAGGAACGTTCACCATCCCTCCTCTTTGGCTTTCCAAGGCTAATTCCTTTCACTTTAAGCAGACAAGACCTAAAGAAAATGCTTAGAGGTCCTAAGGACATATAAATGACATCTGCCTCATAGATCAAAGACCCAAGGAACCTTCCAGAATGGATGAAATGGACCCACGGGCAAATTCACTTAAACACACACCTCCAACAAAAAATGCCCCCAGAAACAGGAAAACGAATCTCCATTGCTCAACTGTACTTCACTAAAACAATTTTTTTAAAGAAACAAATGATATTTAAGAGTCATTAAGTTCTCATCTCTTAAAGAAAAAGCAAAATTTCCTAACGAGAGCTGAAATATTCCTATACATCCTCTATAATTATATGTGCCAACATATTCTTCTAATTTGGAACTAAAACTTCTGTGTGTCCTACTATTAAGGAAATGATCTATGTAAAGTAGTTTTAAGATAAATAAAATCTATCTTTTGACTTCATAAGCATGTTACAGAATTTCAACCACTTGCAAAATTTCTAATACACTTAAGGCATTCATGTGCCTTCTCAATAGGATACCGAAAGTAACTTTTGCTTGTTTGCTTTAATGGCAATGCATTGATTTCATGAAAATCAAGCATGCCCTCAGGTCCTAACAAATACACGGCTCACTGGATTTGCACCACACATGTCAGATTGTAAATTCTTATTGAAGTCTAATTTTATAATGCTGTCCTCTTTCTTACCATATGGCTTCTAATATCACTCAGACACTAACCCTTAAAAAAGAAAGCCTCAATTCCTAAAATTCAGAAGACTTATGAAAGTGAAATATACTTTACGAGCCAGTTATGTTTTTCTTTACTGAGTGTCTGGGATCAATACATTTAAGCAAGCTTTGGGATGCGGGGATCAACTCATTTATTTGCTAACTGGGATTGCCTTAAAAAACTAAAAGATTTTTTTCGTATTTTATCTGTGACGAGTTGCTCCATTAAAATTATTGATTTGTGTGCATATATTTTACATTGTAAACAGACACACACGGAGGTCCTGAGACAGAAAGAGGCAGTGACCGGAGGAACACTAAACACAGTTCACAAAGGCCCTCTGTGCTCACTCAACCTTCCTGCTTCCCACCTCACCTGCTGTAGCAACGAAAATAAGAGTCACTGTGAAAGAGGAAAATCGGGAAGCTTATAAAGCGTACAAGTAGAAAGAAAGAAGATGTGAAAATGAAGAATAAAGGAAACTGACCCAGAGTAATGAAGGGAGGCAGAGTGGCCAGCCCACAGGTGGGTGGGTATCTGTTCCCCAAATATCCTCTCTTACAGAACTGGAAGTTTTCTCTTTATGATGCTGCTTAAAATTAATTTAAATTATCAAACAGGCACTTTACTTAAAAATGTAAATGCTGGCTTGGTGCCTGTAGCTCAGTGAGTAGGGCACTGGTCACATACACCGAAGCTGGTAGGTTCGAACTTGGTCCTTTAGACCAGCTAAAGGACAAGTGCAACAAAAAAGGACAAGTGCAACAAAAGGACAAGTGCAACAAAAAAGGACAAGTGCAACCAGCTAAGGACAAGTGCAACAAAAAATAGCCAGGCATTGTGGCGAGCACCTGTAGTCCCAGCTACGTGGGAGGCTGAGGCAAGAGAATCACTTGAGCCCAAGAGTTTGAGGTTTCTGTGAGCTATGATGCCACAGTACTCTACAGAGGGTGACAAAGACTCTGTCTCAAAAAAAAAAAAAAATAGGCAGACCTTTTGGCAGGCATCTGTAGTCCCACTACATGGGAGGCTGAGGCAAGAGAATCGCTTGAGCCGAGCAGTTGGAAGTTGCTGTGAGCTGTGACACCACAGCACTCTAACCAGGGCAACAGCTTGAAGCTCTATCTCAAAAAAAAAAAAAGTAAATGCTGACAGCAGTGCAGCCTGTCAGTATGTATAAAACTGTTCTTGTTAAGGCTGGGCAAGGTGGTTCACTCCTATAATCCTAGCACTCTGAGAGGCCAAGGCAGGTGGACTGCCTGAGCTCACATGTTTAAGACCAACATGAGCCAGAGTGAGACCTCGTCTCTAAAAATAGCCAGGCATTGTGGCAGGTGCTTATAATCCCAGTTAGACAGAGGCTGAGACCAGAGAATCGCTCAAGCCCAAGAGTTTGAGGTTTCTGTGAGCTGTGACGCCACAGTACTCTCAAAAAAAAAAAAAAAAAAAAGTTCCTGTCACCTTTTCGAACAGCTCCTCTACCTCCTTTGTATGGAGTCAATGAGAAATTTCCCTGGGCCAACCTGAGGGTATTTTGGAAGCAGGAATTAGGAAGTGTTTCGGTCTCCTTTGTTAACTGCTCTAGTAAGCTTTTATGGGGTTACTGCATTTTCTTGGTTACAAATTTCACATTTTCTACAAAAGGAGGTTCCTAACCACCGCAGGAGGTATGATGCTTATCTACCATTGTCAGCAAAAGTCAGAGCTTAGCCTTCTACAGACTATTTCACTTGGTTTGATTGTCACGTCTGTCACATGCTTTGTAACCACCAGCTGAGTGGTCCTGAGGACCCCTTTACACTGCATACTACCTGAAAACCCAACAATATCATTGTCATCTCACAGATGATAATCAAAACTCAGAGCGGCTAAGTAATCTGACTGACTGGTTAAAAGACATCGGAATCAAAATGTTCATCCTGCTATACCATACTATAATATTATGAGCTATAACGTATTTTTTAAGTAATTTTAAAACTTAACCAACATTTGCAACATTCCTTTTGGAAAATATCTGATACAATTTTATAAACCCTGAAAATATTTTGATTACTATTAATCTGTAAATGCAATCCTACTTCTGTTCATAAGAGTTTTATGTACGACTGTGGGGATTCTTGGCAGTAGGCCAGCCACTGTGGCTCACACCTATAATCTTAGTACTTTGGGAGGCAGAAGTAGGAGGATTGCTGAAGGCCAGGAGGTCAAGAACAGTCTGGGCAGCGTTGCAAAACCCCTATCTTTAGGGAAAAAAAGGAAATATTAGCCAGACATGGTGGTACGTGCCTATAGTCTCAGCTACCCAGGAGACAGAAGCCGGAGAACTGCCTTAGCCTAGGAGTTTGAGGCTGCAGTAATCTATGATTGCACAACTGCGTTCTCGCCTGGGCAACACAGAAAATCCTATCTTTAAAATACTACTACTAATAATGAACCAATTATTAATTAATGCTTCTCATCTTTGAGATCTCTAATTCTCCCTCTCTCATATTGTCTGTATCTATGAATCTATAGTTATCTATCTATATCAGATTTCTCTTGTAGAGACAGAAAAGAAACTGGAAAGGCAGATAAATAGATATTATATATTTTTCATGCCTTTCAATGTAGTTTAGAATGTTATCTTTGTATGTTGGGGGAAAAGGTTAAAATGCATTGCAATTGCAGCGTGTGTTTTGGGTGTGTGCATGTATGTGTGTTATGAGAGAGAAACACAAACACATTCCAAACAAGTTTTATGTTTAAACTCAGTATTCAAACACAGAAGTATCTCTGAGCACCAATTCCTTATTTGTCTTAGGCAGTAGCACACCACCATTATTAAGTATCATATTTCTATAGTTAAAAGAAAACTAGTAGGCGGAGAATTTTTGTTAATGGTTAACATTTCTTGATATACGAAATAATTACCTTTTGCCTAGTATAGTTTTATAATCTATATATGAATAAAATCAATAGATTACTAGCAATATAAAATTGTGATTTATTTCTATGTAATTAAGCTACAACGCTAAAACCATAGTATGCATTATCTACTTTAGTTTTTTTGCCAAAGTTAATTTTGGCCAAAATTAACTTTGAATAAAGTTAATTTTATATTTCTCTGATTCAAATGTACATGCCTCTGTTTTGAAAAAGCATTTTTTTAATGTTCTATATAGAAGAGTCCTTATCTAAAAGTTGAAAATACCCTTTGAAATGTACCATATCCCAGAATGCACTCCCCAGGCTGGAAATGTCAACATTTCTCTGCTTTAAAAACTTTCCTGTGAAACGACTGTCATGGCTAGATTTTTTCCCTTGGCAATTACCTGCAGCTGGAAAAGAGTCTGTATATATTAGACATCAGAAATTGAGTATACTGGAAATATTAAATTAATGGCCATAGGAAGTCAACAAAGGAAGCTCATATTAAATCAAACTAGTATGATTTTAAAACTAAAAGTCTAAAAACTTTTCTTGGCCCCAGTCTCATGATTTTTGAGCCAAATTCAGCCAAGATATGCAATTCTCACTGAAATCACCTAAGTGAAACACTGAAATCACTGTTTTAGGCTGGTTTTCCCATAAAAGCAGCCTGCTCCAAGAAGAATCAAGAAAGAATCTGACTCCCAGTGAATTATTCCAACTTTTTACATAGTTATCTAAAAATAAATCTGACTGTTCACTACAGAAATCATTTTAAATTCTGTGGTAATACTAAAGTAATGACTGCTTTTCAGCTGGATAGCCTATTGCTATTTAATTTTTATTTAATTGTTTTTTTTTCTGCTGCATAACTAGCTGTAGTGCATTTTAAGTTTTTTGCTTTTTTGTTTTTGTTTTTGTTTTTTGTTTTTTTGAGATGGAGTCTCACTATGTCACCCTCAGTAGAGTGCCATGGTGTGATAGCCCACAGCAACCTCCAACTCTTGGGCTTAAGGGATTCTCTTGCCTCAACCTCCTGAGTAGCTAGGACTACAGGCGCCTGCCACAAAGCCTAGCTATTTTTTTGTTGCAGTTGTCGTTGTTGTTTAGCTGGACTGGGCCGGGCTCGAATCTGTCAGCCTCAGTCTATGTGGCTGGCACTGTCACCACTGTGCTACAGGCGCTGAGCCTGTAGTGCATTTTAATGAGAAATGATGACCACATCCACTTTTCCAAGGAGCAGATTGTGGCATTCAGCATAGGACTTTCTCAGTTAATAACCAAGACTCTGTACTTAAGAACAATGACATACATACAATGACCAACAAACATGGTATCACAATCCAAAATTCACTCAGTTAAGATTCTGCACAATGACTGTGAAATAAGAAACCTGGAATTTGCTAGGTTCTTGGTACCTAATAAGGCTCCACTGGTTTCCCTGAATCACAAAAGACACAGAGTATTCATACAGAAATACATCCACCCCTTAACATGAATCGTTTGAAATCTATGTGTGGCCCTGTGTCCACGAATGTGCACTACAGCAGAGGTTTCACCCTCCAAGCATGAGTTACTAACAGGGACACCTGGCTTCCTAAAGTTCAAAAACTGACACTGGCTAACAAAAGGGGGGATCTGCTTCCTGACCGAGGTTGAACAATTCTGAGAAATGATTTTAAAGCCTGCACCAAATTTCTCACTTGATCACTTGGGCGAAGAGGATTTTTACCAAACAGATACCCGCATTGCTTTTTTAAGTGCAATTTATCAAAGATATGAAATATTTAGAGAAATTCCTGATTTCCCCCACCATGAACTTTTCCAAGAGTAGACTCCATCATGGACTGCTCAATCAGAGGCGCTGCTGCAGTCAAAGTGACAGGATGTGAGAGGACATAATGAGCACTTCTGCCTCCCAGAATCATTATCTACCTCCAACACTTCCCTAGGAGACTGACTTCTAATCACGGACCAAAGAGGGTGCTGCTAACTTCAGGGCTTTGATGAGTAAGAACAGTGGAGAGCCCTCATCACAAATAGATCCAGCACAACTGAGGAGAGAGTGAGAAAACCAGAGAAATAAATCCTTTGCGTGGAAAAGTCAGTGGCAGGAAATAACAAATGCCTTTTAACCAAAGCTTTCCTTGTCATGAAGCAGCTTCTATAAAAGTTGCTGAAAATAAATTCTTCAAGGCTCAATGTGGATCAGTAATTTCCATTTCTATTACACTGTTGTTTACCCAAAAACCATTTTTAATGAATAAGATTCAGAGTTTGCCAAAGTGTCTTCCACAAAACAACGCTCTTGAGATGTTCCAGATCTATAATCAAAGAAGTCTGAGAAACTCTGAATACGTCATTCACCTCTTCGATGTGCATAGTGCACACTAGTAGATAAAAGGTTATAAGAAGACAACCATTCAGACTGTTTAGTATTGTTAAACCACAGGCATGTTTAGCCACAAACCTAATATCTAATTAAACAGTCTGGAAAAAGCTATCACAGAATGTAGGAATAATATAATATTACTCTATCATTTAAAAATACTAGAAAATAGTATATTCTAGGCACTCTGCTATGAACTGGAGTTCTAGTCTTTGAACAGTTTTGCAGGGGTTTTTTTGGCCGGGGCCGGGTTTGGAACCCACCACCTCCGGTACATGGGGCTGGTGCCCTACTCCTTGAGCCACGGGCACCGCCCAGAACCCATACTTTTTTTAAAAACAATGATGAAAATACAAAACTTCAGAGTTGGTTGATAAAAACCACCTTTTCAGTCTACATTTCAAAATGTTGAGAAGAACATCACCCCAGGGGACGTCAACTAGCAGTAGCTGCTAATTTCTGTAGGGGCGGGGAACTGAG
This sequence comes from Galago senegalensis, assembly GCA_963575145.1. Lineage (NCBI taxonomy): Eukaryota > Metazoa > Chordata > Mammalia > Primates > Galagidae > Galago > Galago senegalensis. The sequence goes on from CAUYTI010008244.1 coordinate 20,371, forward strand.
CAGATTGCACAAAGGTTTTAGATATCACCTGCCCTTTCATATGTAATACTGAATGATTTGTAATCCTCCACTGAATATCATTTAAAGGTAGGATGTCACTGATATGCAAATAAACTGCATTCAGAGTTTAGAGCTGTGGTGATGGTTGTTTATCTGTAATGGATGGGATAACCTATTAACATTCTCATCCTATCCTCTTCAAATCTCACTCTGTCTTCTCAGTCTCACCTCGTTCTGCTCATGTTCTAGTTCTAGCTTCTTGTACAAAAATACAGTACAATTGCGGTAAATTGACCACCCAAGAGACAAACTGGGTAACATCTGAAGGTGGTCAAGATAGGGAACTACACCTACTGTACTGATACGTGCATGTGGTGCTTGTCTGTGCTCTGATTTCAGGTCAACTTAAAGAGATGGTCAATGTGGGGAGGTGGTCAACCACAGAGGTTCTACTCCATTCTAATAAACAGAGATAACACTGGTGGGCCAGGAAGAGATAAAATGAATTGGTCTTTGTGATAATAAAAACCACGATCTTGATATCCAAACCGCCTCTATTTATTAAAATCAATAGGCAAGCAGAAGAGAGTTAGTATTTAAAACCTACCGTGGAAGGGGGGCTCTCAAAAGCCAGAAACAGAAATTTAAGAGTTTACATGGAAAAGAAGTGTGGTCACATCTGAAGTCTTCTGAACAGGTAAGTGTGATTAAATTCACAATTAAAAAGCTTAGGCATAAATGAACTCGATGGGTAAGAAGTATATAATTGAGAATTTTAAGAGACACTGAGCTAAACTGATTGATCTAAATCAAGGTCAATGAGGTGTGGAGTAAATATTTATTGATGTGGGGAGGGATGAAAATGCCAGTAAGGATTTCAAAGTAGAGGTGGGTAGAGCTTCAGGAACAGAAAAGAGGAAGGTGTGAATCGAAACCTGAGACCATAACCTCCACACAGGGCTCAAAAGATGTGATACTGACTAGGAAACAGCTGGAAGCAGCAGCTGCATTTTAAAAGAACCAAGGGCTTGTTTCCATGTTCTGAGTTGAGGTAATGATAACTATGTAGGTGGTGTCCAGCCCTTAAGTCAAAATACTTGAGAGCTACTCTGGAGGCTGAGGCACCAGAATCGCTCAAACCCAAGGGTTTGAGGTTGCTGTGAGCTGTGATGCCAAAGTACTCTACAGAGGGTAGAGTGAGATGCCGTCTCAAAAAAAAAAAGTAAAAATACAAGAAAACCTCAGGTTTTTCACAATAAAAATCTGGAGAACAAGTCTTATTAATAAAAACCCCTGTCTTAGTAGGAGTAGGTGCAAGATGAGATTTCAGAAACTTAGAAAATAAAAAAGAAGACTGCATATCAATAACTGGAGGAAAACTGATTAAAGTATACTAAATCAGTGGTAGCTATCTTAAAGCAAGATCTATCTATTATGGCACAAAAGCAAATCTGGGCAGAGAATTACAAAATATTTTTAGGATTTATAAAATTCCACTTACGTTTTTATAAAAATGCAGAAAAGAAAAATGATGGAGAATTTAAATGGATTGGCCAAATATTTGCCTAAGGATTCCACAGCCAATGTACATAATTCTTCCACTATTATGCTCAGCACTGGACTCAGGCACTTCCCTTACCAACCAGTAGACTTTCAGTATTACCCCTGGCAGACGTCCCACTAACAAACCCTCCCAGTCCCCAAACATTCCTAACTATTCCAGTCATGCCAGTTCAGCCAATGCCCTTAAACCGTACAGCAACATTGACTTATACTGAAATACATCCCTGATTCTGCCTCTTACTAACTGTAAGTTACATAAATTACCCAAGTCTTGGTTTCTTTAGCCATAAAATGTAAAATAGCTGACAAAATGCCTATTTGTCTTGGTTACAATCACAGGGTGAGGTAAGCAGAGATTACGCTCAGTAAATATCATCACTAGTATTACCTTAATCTATAAAATAAATTGTCTAATTTTTAAATATTTAAGCTTCCATAAAGTTATATTATGCACGCTTGGTGGTTATTTTGGGTCAGTGGTTTCATTTTACAATGAAATTGTCTTTTCCAAAAAAAATTTTTTTACACAGAACAGAGACGAGCAGCTGCAATTTCAATAGGGATGCAAAGACCCAGATTGTCACTAACTCATTCAGCTCCCTCAGACTCCCACCCCGTAGCTATCCCAGCTTCTGCCATAGGTTCCTAGGGCTCTAAGGAACACATTTTTATAAAAAGCAATTATTTTGTATAATAAATGATGCAACATAAAATTGTGGAGAACAAGTTCCCATTGCCAAGAGGAACATGTTAATTTTTTATTCAAAAAATGATCTCTCTTTTCATTCTGACACCTTGAAGAGTACTTGATGGTTTCAAAATAATTGCATATTCCAAGACTTCTGGAATGAACACATTTGCACTTCTTTCGTAATGAAAATTGACGTATCTTTTTAAGAGGATGAAATTGCTTTTTCAACTACCCTTTTTCACATACGCACTTCTCCTTTCTGAGAAGGCCCAAAGAAAACAAAGGCCCTGTCGCAGTCATGTTGATAGGTTATGTCTCTCTCCAGGACACCCATGAGTTAAATAATTTTATATTGGGGGCCCAGGAGGGTTAGGGACCCTAGAAAGTTCCCTTGATCACCACAGTAGTGTTGATTTTTTTCCTAGAAATCAATTCTTTTTTTTTCAATTCTTTTTTTTTTTTTTTGCAGTTTTTGGCCAGGGCTGGGTTTGAACCTGCCACCTCTGGCATATGGGGTCGGCACCCTACTCCTTTGAGCCACAGGCGCTGCCCTACACATCAATTATTTTGAATCCAAACTCTTCACTATACCACAGTCCTGATCATTTCCTATAATCCTAAATAATTACCACCAGGCCTCTGAAAGTATTTGAACATGTGACCCAGAGGACAGGACTTACAACTTGGCTAAACAACTTCTGTCATTCTGGATTCATATAAGGTTCCCCTGCAAGTGACATCATCACACCAAGGACTGCTAAAGTGTTTGAGCTTCATACGTAGTCATTTAGGCTAAAGAATTCCTTCTCACCTGCAAGATCTTCTCCCATTTTTTTTTTTTTTTGAGACACTGTCTCACTTTGTTGCCCTCTGTAGTGCTGTGGCCTCATAGCTCACAGCAGCCTCAAACTCTTAGTCTTAAGTGATTCACTTGCCTCAGCCTCCCGAGTAGCTGGGACTACAGGCACCCACCACAACACCCGGCTATTCTTTTTTTCTTTAGAGATGGGGTTTCGCTCTTGCTCAGATGGGTCTGGAACACGTGAGCTCAGGCAATCTACCCGCCAGCCTCAGCCTCCCGGAATGCTAGAATTATAGGCTTGAGCCACTTTGCCTGGCCTTTCTCACATTCATTTTGAGAATCATTCAATATTTACCTACTGAGCTAGGGACTGGGGGAAAAGCAATGAATTGCACAAAATTGCCATCTCTAAGAAGCTCAAAGTCAAACAGATGTAAACTGGCAATTCTAATGTGACAACATGGTTGTAGAAACTCCTAGTTACTCTTTAAGCTGTATAAATCTTTTTTTTTTTTTAAGAAACATGTATCAGAATCATTCAGATTAAGATGCCAGGAAAGGCCTCACAGGAGAATTTGGGATAGCAAAGATCTCAACAATGAGAGCTGAGTAGGCATGAAAGAGCAAGGAGGTTAAAATGTGAGTCAGTGTTCCAGGCAGCATGTGCAAAGACCCAGAGAAAGAAGAGGTAGCAGGTACTTTTGAGGAATTTTAGAGTACTCTTCTCGATATCCCACTTGATACTTATTTACCTGGACAGAAACCCCTTATAAACAAGGAGGATACACTTCAAAAGATGCCAAACTACCCGAACAATGACAACTGCAACAAAAAAATAGCTGGGCATTGTGGTGGGCACCTGTAGTCCCAGCTACTTGGGAGGCTGAGGCAAGAGAATTGCTTAAGCCCAAGAGTTGGAAGTTGCTGTGAGCTGTGATGCTACAGCACTCTACCGAGGGCAGCATATAAGATTCTGTCTCAAAAAAAAAAGAAAAGAAAGAAAGAAACAAAAGTAAAGAAAAAGTTGAGAACAGTAGTGTAGAAGAAGGAACCCGGGTCTTGGGAGTTTGATAAAATAGGGTTTACATGGAAGATCCATCATTTAAATGGGTGAATTTGGCTAGGTGTCTAAGCCTCGGTTTGCACATCAAAAAGTGAAAATAATTCCATGAATCTTCTCATTAGGAAAAATTAGAGCTGACCATCTGAATCCTCACCCCTCACCTCAGTCCATATGGCGGAAGGGCAGATATTAAACTGCCCTTCTAAGAACCAACGAATAAAAGGGCAATTTATTAGGCCCCTCGACAACACAGACCACAGTTACCTCTTAAACATTTCTTCTCATCCATGGAAACATTAAAAAGTGTACATGTAGAACAAAATTCTCAGTACTATTTTTTGAACATCAACACGGAAGATCAGCCTGCCTTCATTATACTACATAACTCATTTTTGGTAAGTGTCAAAGAGGAAATGGTATATTAAGTTTTATCTACTACTTGAATTAAAAATTATTCTCAAAATATATTCTCAATGGTACAGATGAAATGGTAGTTAAATGCAGTTCAAGATAATCATGTAGTACTCATAAGACTCCCACTCTCCCACTTCCTCCAGTGGTGAAGTACGTCTAGTTTGCCTGAAATGGCACTAGTCACTTAGCATCGGAAATTGATCTGCACATTAAATCAAAATAGAGCAGGATTATTTTAATTCTAAATGTCTAAAATGTCAGGATGAGAAACAGATAATCAATACCGGTTTCTAATATCGGTAATAAAAACCAAAGACATTTTATTTTCAGGAAAAAAATGTCTTCTCTCCCATTAGGTACAAACCGTAAAGGGATAATCTACCTTTACTATGCATGACAACTTTTTATATACAAGTTTCAGGTCAGCATTTTAACCAGCACCAGCTGTCTTTCGCTTTTAACAAGTTGTTCCATGTTAGATACACAAGGCTCACATACACTGGCACTTGATCTTGGGCAAAGAGCTGAGAATTCAGATACATTTAACTCGGTGATGAAAACAAAAAACAAAACAACAATAACAAAAAAAAAAAAAAAAAACCTACCCCTTAATAGGATTACATGGGAAAGGAAACATCTCTTATTTTAGAACAAGCATATCCTACTTGTTCCTGCCCTGAAAACTGATGTTATCTTGATTAGTTAATTATTCATCCCAGCACCCTGGCCTGCTCCCTCCTCTACCTCTAGCTATGTTAACACTAATTCAATAATTTGCTGATAAATAATCTTAACTACAGTATCTAATGGACCTTAGAGAATACAGGCAAGGTTTACCCCTCACCAACCAGATAGGTAAACTGAGGCCAAAAGAACTGAACTATCTTACTGAAAAATGAGAAAGCCTGTTAGTTGAAGAGCCCACCCAGGGCTTCTGTCCACCAATCTGACTCAGGAGAACAGCAACAATCGTGAACACAGACGACTCTTAAGTTTTCAATGGGCCACATAGCATATTTTAACTCTTAAAAATAATGCCAGAGGATACTAGTCATATACCAACATCCCTTGGAGTAATGTTAATTTAATCCAATCTCCTCTGATGTTTTTATTCACAATTACACAGATGATGGTGTTACAGTATAAGTAAAGAAATATTGTGATTTTGATCTCTCCCAAAAAGTATATACTGAAGTTTGGTGGTTCACTGTTTTATTTTCAGCTAATAAATCAATATACTCATTCCGGGGTTTAGGTATATTGTATGTACCAAAATCAGATATTCTTTTTTTTTTCCTGATACTCATTTTAATTAAAGTTGTTTCAAGATGTAGAAGAATACTGCAAAGATTCTAAGTATTTTAAAGTTCACGTTAATTCCAAGCTTTTAAAATGTATTTACAAAAGAAAGCTTCTTTTGCAATTTATAAGCTCATAAATGTTTCCATTAGCTAAGAGATATTTTGGAATGTGGTCAAATAACATTGAATGTCAAGTCCTGACAGCTGGGCTGATGTGAGGAATCCCTCCAGGCCAGGGGTTCTCAAGGTGGCTGCTCTCTGAAGTTACCAGACAGGCTCCCTCCCACCCCGAGATCCAGATGGAATTGGTCCCTGACTGGGGTCTGACCTCAAAAATTCAGAAAGCTCCCCAAGTGCTTCTAAAGTGCACCCAGAGTGGTTGAGGACCCAAACTAAACCTCTGACAGTTTTCTCCCATGGCCACTGCTCTTTTAAACCAGTGTCCCTAAAGGATTGAAAGAGAATCCTAACTTAGCAAGAGAAGGCAGCAATATCTATTCATTTTAACTTTCATTTTATCTCCCTTCCTAAATAAGAAATTGGATTTGGGTGTGTTTCAAATGGCTCACAATTCAGTATTGAAATGTGCATCTCTCATTCCTCTCCCCAAAGAAGTCACTCATCCACAACAGCTGCATTAACTCTCCAAATTCTTTCCCACTACTAAATGTGAAAAAAACAAAATACCACTCCTTGAAGAAAAAAAAAAAATGTAGGGAGAATTGGCAGACTGCATATTTATGCCAACCTTCAAAAAACCGGGAAACATGCAGCCCCAATTCACCACGAAAATCACCACTTGCGATAAAAGTATTCTGTGACATCTTCTGTCTTTTAAGCATTTCGCTTCCTACCCAGTAATCCATTTTTCCACACGCCTGACTGTATCAAGATCGCAAAAGCCGTCTACTACTGTAGCAGAACAGTTTTAACACCACGAGTTATGCTCACTGCCCGTGGCGTGGTCTGAGAGCTGAATCAAACATATTTATTTCCCTGGTGTTAATTTAATACCGAGGGACATCAGGCCTGAGATGTGGCTTCAGAATCAGAACAATAATCAAACAAACAAGCAAACAAAATACCCAAACAAGGAACACGCTTAGAACAAAGGAAACACAAGCGTGTGAACAGGAAATGAAGCAACTCTACACACAAATACCTTTTCGGGCCGCCGACGTAGGTAAAAGTAAAGGTGGAGTCTGAGTATCTGAAATCTGAAACAGAAAGTACTGTTAAAAGCGACCCCTCGAGTGAATGTGTTATCCGTTCAGGACTTGGACCCCCTGTTCCCTGAGACCAAGGTGGGAAGGCCTGACCGGGCGGGAGGCTACGGTTGGAGAGCGGCGAAGTCTCCGCGGCGCGCCGCGCGGGCTGGGATGCTGCGCACCCCCTGGCCGGGTGCCGCGGGAGGCCGCCCCCCGCAACAAGTGCCGGGTGCCATGGCAACGACGGGAATTTCCCGGTCAGGGCGGCCGGAAGCGGCCCCCGCCGGGCTCGCGGATACGAAAGCAAAATCCAATCCCTCTGCTGGGGAGCAAAATGGACGAAAAAAGTGACCCCCGAGCAGGGGCGCTGGGTGCTCCAGGAATCCTGGGAATCCCTTCTCTTTCCCAGTCGGAGGGAACTAGAGGGAGCCGAAGGGCGGGAGCCCGGCCCGGCGCAGCCCCCGGGGGGCCTGGGCGCCGAGCGCAGCAGACTAGCGCAGCGCAGCGCAGCGGGCTCCATTCCCGGCCGCCGCCGCTCAGCTCATTGCGCAAACCCGGCGGGTTCAACCTGCCTGCCCCGTTGGGCCGCTGCTGCCGGAACCACCGAGGCGGGCTTGGACGCTTCGGGCATCTACCGGGGGCTGGAAATGCAACGCGCTGCCTCTCCGCCTAGACCCCAGCTCGGGCCGCCGGGGTTCTGCCCCCGAAGCCAGAGGCTGCCCCAGACTGGGGGGGAAGGGAAAGGGGAGAGGCCGGCGCCCCCTCCCCCTTTTGGCTCCCGCTCTCCTGGCAGCAGCTGTTGCCAAATGAACCCCGGAATGGGGACGTGCAACCCACCCCCAGCCACACGCGTCGCGGTCAGAAAACTGGGAAGGGGGGCAGCGGGAGGGCAGAGGAAGCTGGAGCTGGGTCCGAGGTTCTGGAAAGGCGAGAACTCACCTGAAAACAGGCAGTCCTTCTCGGCTCTGGACTTCTGGATCACGACGTCGATATCCTTCTGAATTCGCTCTTGCCTTGAACACATCCCCATTAAATAAATCCCTGGAAAAGAAGCAGCCGCTATTTCCACCCCACCCCACCCCCCTCGCACGCTTCCAGCTTTCGTAAATATTCAGTTAAAAATGAAACCTCTGGCCGAGGCAGGGGCTGAAGGCGAAGTGGTTTCGGAAGTGTTCCGGGGTAGGAGAGGAGGAGGTGGAGGAGGAGGGGGGGGGGAGGTCGGCTTTGCATTCCCAGATGTGACCGCCCAGCTGCTGCTTGCTGCTGCTGGATTCCAGTTTCCTCCCCTTCTGACAATGGATGGTGATGACACCGAGTCTCACTTTCTCCCTCCCCCGCCCGGACCAACGGCTGTGGGGGGCCGAGGGTGCTGGAGACGGCCGGAGAGCGATCAGCGGCGGGGCGGCGGGCGCCGGCGAGGGGCGAGCCCCGCTCCGACTCACGCGCGCACACCCCTCGCGGCCCGCACGCCGGCCTTCCACACCCGCGCACACTCGCGCCCGCGGGCGGCGGCCGCCGCGCGGATACTGCTGCAGCGCCGCCCGCCCGCCCGCCCGCCGCAGACCCTCCCGTGCCCGCCGCCTGGTCACCCGGCCCGGCCGTGGGCCGCCGGGGCTGGAATAGTATCCGCCATCCCGGCTGCAAGCTGGTCTCCCCACCGCCGACCTCCACTCGCGCCGCGAGCTGAGTGGCAATGTAGGTAGTGAAGACTCCCTGGGGCTCCCAGCCTTCCCACCACCCCCCTCCACCACTTTTATGAATTCGACTCCACTTTCGAGAGGAATTATGAGTCATATGGAAAACCCAAACCGGAGTGGCTGGGAGGGGAAAAGGGCGGAAAAGAAAAATCTGTAAAAATTAAAAAATAAATAAATAAAACGAACAAATCTTGCCCTGTTGCCACATCAGACAAGATGGTAAAAACCTTGAAATTATTCCAGACATGCACCCTCCACTTCCCTTACTTCCTGCGTCTTTTTCCTCCAGACCGAACTAGTTCAACCCTTCTGGGGCGCCGTTTATGAAACACAGCCCCTTGGAGCGCCTTCTTCCACTTCCAGACTCACCAGTTCTTCCCTCCTAGGTATTTCTGTTCATAAAAAAATTGGCAGAAGCAACTGGCACGTTCCAGTGTCTTCCTATAAGATGGATATCTGTTTGGCTTGTTTTCAAAAGTCACCCTTTTCCCAGTCAAGGGAAAGCTCCTACAATCCTGTTGCCCTGCTTAGAAAGGAGATAAGCTGTGATTCTCACTTTCTGTTCTGCTTAAGGGCATCTCAGGCTGACGTAGCTGCCCCACCTTTATATTGCCTTAAGCACCAAATTAGGCCTCCTACAGGCACTTTTCTTGTTCTTTTCTGCACTGACAAGACTCTCCCCAGCAGACCTTGTCACAATTTTGTTTCACATTTCCAGCCCTGCGTCCAGTGCCTGGAATACTGGAGGGAGACTCCCAAGTTGGCTGACTGCATGAACTGTGGCTCCTTGCAGCCTCTTTGGAGTTACCCCAGCTTCCATATCAGCTTAAGTTTCTAAAAGTTGGCAAACTGTTTCAGACCCTTAGTCAGTTCTGCTTCTGACAGCAGCCATGTGATGTTTAGGAGAGGAGAAATGACTATCATCCCTGATGGATTCTTAAGATTCTAGAGAATCATTAAGAAACTGTAGGTTCTAATTCCTTCATCTTGCAGGAAAGAAAACATTATGAAATGACTTCATGTACAACCACGTGCATTGTGACATTCTTCTGTGTTACATAGATTCACTGCAACCTTAGGTATAGTAGAGTCACAGTCACTATGGACTGTATGTCCTGCTCAGTCCTCTCCTGAAATGCTTCCTGTCTAGGATAGAAAAGGTTCAAGGCCTTGGTCCTTTCTGGATATCGCTTTATCTAGGCGGGTGGCTACCAAAAACTCTTTCTGCTCTTCTATGTCACCCCTGAGTATCAAGAGTACTTCCTTCTTCCATTATGTAGTCTAACTTCCCTAAAAGCCTTAAAATCTATTGTCTCAGAAGATTGTCTTTTGCAGTCATCTAGCGACAAGTCTTGTATTCTCAGAGTAGAACCCCTACTATAAGAGAATTTGAAATAGTTTTAAAGCTACCAGATGCTTTTTGGCTGCATCACCTCTTAGTACTCCATAAAATAGGCCTTCTTGTGATTTGTCCTATATATGATTTTATTCAAGCTTCTCAGGCAGCCCTGGTTTTTTGGTTTGTTTGTTTGTTTTGAGACAGAGTCCCACTATGTCGCCCTCAGTAGAGTGCTATGGCATCACAGCTCACAGCAATCTCAAACTCCTGGTGTTAAGTGATTCTCTTGCCTCAGCCTCCCAAGTAGCTGGGACTACAGGCACCCACCACAATGCCCAGCTATTTTTTGTTACAGTTGTCATTGTTATTTTTGTTAAAGCTATCCTCAGTCTGTTCATGCCCTTAAGATATGATATATTTAAATATTTTAAAATTTTAAGCAGTAAGATAAATTAACACTAACCTTTCCATCTAGTATGCATTTCTGCAAGATAAATTTCTTTAATCAAAACTGTACCAAGCTAGATCCTTCTAATATCCTACCAAGGGCCTTCAAGGCTACAAATGGTTCTTTCAAACTCTGCCCACAGCCAGTATCCTCTCTTTATCTTGACCCAGCTCCAACTCTTATTGAAAGTTGAGCTCAACATATATCCTTTATTAAAAACTACATGCATCTTGGAGATGAGGGTGATACAGGATTCCCCCACTTAGGACAGACAGGGATTCCCCCATTCTAGGCCCAGGGGAGCTTGAAAATCAGACCCAATTCCCAGGCACAAACAGGCTGCCTTTTCCAGGCCACACCCTCTGGGCTCTAACAAGATCATAAATAAAACAGCCTGAGGCTTTTTGGAGGGGGTGGTTCCACCTTGAGTAGGGAGCACACACCCCAATCCCTTGCCTGAGACAAAACCGCAAAGACCTAATAACCTTGCTCCAGGGGAGGGACTGCATTCAACTTTGAAAGTATATTTTTCCACCTACCAAATATTGCCAAAATGTAATTCTCCAGACGATATATACTCCTAGACAGAGGACCCAGGGGTAGACTTCTGACTAAGGTCTTCCCCTTTGCCAGAGCTCTGGTGCTTTTTTACTCCTTCTGTATTCCCTTCTGTCTAACAAAAATCCTGTCTTACTGATAGAGGACAAGTGGGTTCTCAGCCAGCTCAGTGGAGCTGGTGGGGGTTGGACCAGCTGCCTCCCCTGTATTGGTGCCATGGCAGTGAGCAGAGGAAACTGTGGGCTGGAGGGTAGGCAGCGTCACCCTGCAGGAGGCTCCAGTAGCTGGAGGGGCCAGACAGCTGCTGAGGAGAAGACACCAACACCTTCGGTTTCCCTCTCCTTGGGCTTAGGGCTGCACAGGGAACCCCCATTTCATAGGCCGGATCAATTTCATGTAAGTTTCCTAGGCTTACATGAAAGGGGATTGTAGCCATTCATTCAATACTCAGACAGGTCCAGACCTGTCCCAGACTTGCTAAATGTAACTACAGAGGGTCCCAGACACCCTAAATGTAACTACAGAGGGTCCCAGACACCCTAAATGTAACTACTGAGGGTGCCAGACACACTAAATGTAATGACTGAGAGTGCCAGACACCCTAAATGTAACTATAGAGGGTCCCAGACACCCTAAATATAACTACTGAGGGCCCCAGACACCCTAAATGTAACTACTGAGGTTGCCAGACACACTAAATGTAACGACTGAGAGTGCCAGACACCCTAAATGTAACTATAGAGGGTCCCAGACACCCTAAATGTAACTACTGAGGGTGCCAGACACACTAAATGTGACTATGGAGGTTCTCAGACTCACCAAATGTAACTATAGAGCCCTACTAAATGTAACTACATAGAAGGCCCCATGGGAATATATATTCCTAGACAAAGAGCCCAGGGAGAGACAGACAGACAAAGAGAGCTGTTAAGCTCTTCTCTCCCGACTTGGGTTTTTTCTCCCTTCGGAGAACTTAGGTGTTTTTATATTCTTTTCTGTAAATAAATCCTGTCTTACCACTGATCTGTGGTCCACAGATTCATTCTTCAGATCCCTGAGACCAAGAACCTACTGAAGACAAAATTCCAGTATTAGCTCGGTGCCTGTGGCTCAAGTGGCTAAGGCGCCAGCCACGTACACCTAAGGTGGCGGGTTCGAACCCAGCCCGGGCCCGCCAAAACAACGATGTTGGCCACAACCAAAAAAAAAAAAAAAATAGCCAGGCATTGTGGTGGGCATCTGTGGTCCCAGCTACTTGGGAGGCGGAGGCAGGAGACTGGCTTGAGCCCAGGAGTTGGAGGCTGCTGTGAGCTGTGATGTCACAGCACTCTACCCATGGGGACAGCTTGAGGGTCTGTCTCAAAAAAAGAAAAGAAAGAAATTCCAGTATCATTACCATTGATCATTGATCTTTGGTCCATGGGTTCATTGTTCAAATCCTTGAGACCAAGGACCCACTAAGAAGAAATTCTGTTAACAAGGGGATTCTATCCCTGCCTTAAACAATCACATGTATTCAGAAACACAGCACCTAGTAGGCCTTTCATCAGTTTGTTAGATATAGTAGAATCAACAATAGTTTGTTAAATATAGTAGAATCAACAGTTACAAGGAGGGAGAACTCCAGTAGTATCCCATAATAAATCAGAGATAATAACCTACATGCTGGATGATAGAATCTAGTCAAAAAAATTTCCACCAGTTTAGAAAAATGATTCTAAGCCAACTGATAGAATTTATTGGAAGAGAAATGTAAATTCCTTGACTATACTGAAAGACCCAACTGTAGAACTATGAGGTATTGAACTCATAGCATTGTTCATTAATATAATGTGAGCATTGATAACTCACATTTATCCAGAACTTATAAAGTGCCAAAAACTGCTCTAAAAGCTTTACTTACATTAGCTCATTTAATATTCACAAAAAACCCTATAGTATCTGTCATTATTCTTTACATTTTGTAGAAAAGGAAACTGAGGCACAAAGGAGTTAATTAACTCATCTAAGATGGGATATGGATTACAATTAACTGTGTCCTTTCTCCAAACCTCTCAGCAGTTGAACTGAATTTTAAAGAAGATAAATATACAGAAGTCTCACTAGGAAGTAAATTGGCTGCAGGCCAGGGATGAACCTAAGAGGCTGACAATGATTCCCAAGGCAGCCTGGGGTCTACAGCCTCTCAAAATAGCCTCTGCTAGAGGCAGTTGTATTTTTCTCCCTTGTACTGAATTTCCTTTCTCCAACAGCCCAGTCCTTAGTGTACTTTTAATTATTTTTATCCTTTTTTTTTCAATTTTTGAGACAAAGTCTCACTTTGTCACCCTTGGTTGAATGCCCTGGCGTTGCAGCTCACAGAAACCTTAAATTCTTGGGCTTAAGCTATTCTCTTGCCTCAGCCTCCCAAGTAGCTGGGACTACAGGCACCTGCTACAACACCCAGCTATTTTTAGAGACAGGGTCTCACTCTGGCTCAGAGTGGTCTCAGGCTCCCAGAGTGCTAGAATTACACAGGCATGAGTCACTGCAGGATTTTTTTTGTTATTTTCACTTTTCTCAAAACTGCACTAAGGCCCAGTGCGGTGGCTCACGCCTATAATCCTAGCATTCTGGGAGGCCAAGAGGGATGGATTGCTTGAACTGACAAGTTCCAGACCAGCCTGAGCAAAAAGCGAGACCCCATCTCTACTAAAAATAGAAAAACTGTGACAAGAGGATCGCTTGAGCCCAAGAGTTGGAGGTTGCTATGATTTATGACGCTACAGCACTCTACCAAGGATGACAAAGTGAGACTTTGCCTCAAAAAAAAAAAAAGAAGAAGAAGAAAAGTGAAAGCCTGGTCCCCCCTATTCCATGAGGATCAGTATTAACAAAGAGAACAGCCTCCTTTGTCAAATGCATGACAGCGTCCCTAGGAGCAAACGTCCATGAGAGTGCCCGCAGCTTTGCTCAGCCATGGAAACAGCTCGGGGACAGTCTGCCTTTGTGACAGATTCAGTGAAGGAGGAACAGGGTAGAGCCGAGGGGGTCTACTCTGTGGGAAGAAATCATAAGGGGCCTTTAAACCAGGGTGAGGAGGTGGGATTTTATCTGAAAGAAATGGGAAGCTACTGGAAGAAAAGTGATCTCAAAAGTTATTTGAAGCTTTAGATTGACATACCTTCTCCTTGCAGTGGTTCAGTAATAAAAAAAAAAAAGTAGGCACTGCACCTGTGGCTCAGTGAGTAGGGCGCCAGCCACATACACCAAGGCTGGCGGGTTTGAACCCAGCCCTGGCCAGCTAAAACAACAATGACAACTGCAACAACGACAACAACAAAAATAGCCGGTCATTGTGGTGGGCACCTGTAGTCACAGCTACTTGGGAGGCTGAGGCAAGACAGTCGCTTAAGCCCAAGAGTTTAAGGTTGCTGTGAGCTGTGACACCACAGCACTCTACCAAGGGTGACTTAGTAAGACTCTGTCTCAAAAAAAAAAAAAAAAGATAAAATTCAAATGCCCTGGGCTCAGCACCTGTAGCTCAGTAGTTAGGGCACAGCCACGTACACTGTGGCTGGTGGGTTCGAACCTGGGCTGGCCTGATAAACAACAATGATAACTATAGTGAAAAAAAAAAAAATAGTGCCTATAGTCCCAGCTACTTGGGAGGCTGACGCAAGAGAATCGCTTAAGCCCAAGAGTTGGAGGTTGCTATAAGCTGTGACACCAGGACACTCTACTAAGGGTGACATAGTGAGACACTGTCCCAATAAATAAATAAATAAATAAATAAAATGTGAATGCCCTCTATGACCCAATTGACCTCTTCTCAGTAGAATGGAATTAGTATTTCTTTCTTTATAAGCTGCTAGTAGTTGTGCTTAGAAAGAAACTAATCCTGTTTTTCTGAGTTTATCTGGTATGTCTAGCAATCAAAGTGTGAGCAAATCAGGCCAGACACGGTGGCTCACACCTGTAATTCTAGCACTCTGGGAGGCCAAGGCAGGTGGATTGCCCTGAACTAACAGGTTGGAGACCAGCCTGAGCAAGAGCCACACCCCATCTCTAATAATAGCCAGGTGTTGTGGTGGGCACCTGCAGTCCCAGCTACTTGAGAGGCTGAGGCAAGAGAATTGCTTGAGCCCAAGAGTTAGAGGTTGCTGTGATCTGTGACACCATGATACTCTACCAAGGGTGTCAAGGTGAGACTCTGTCTAAAAAAAAAAGACATACGAAGTCTGACAATTCAGTTCTCATACTCATTCTTAAAAAACTGCTACACACTTCTTTGCTAAATATCACTCTGATCACCTTCGAAGTACTCCCATAGAGTAAATTGAGTAAAATGCGAAAATTCCCACCCGTCCTGACCCCTAATTACGCTCCTCACCCTAGAGGCAACTAATACAAATAATTGTGAAGAAATTCTTTCATATTTGCATTCTCGTATGTCTACACACTAATGTATATATGTTAATAAATTTATACATAAAAAATTTAATTGAAGTAGAGCTACATAATAAATACATATTGTCTTGCAACTTGATTTTTCTACTTGTCTTAAAGAATTTTCTATGTTAATGCCAAGAGATCTAGCTCATTCCTTTAGCCGTTGTGGAGAATTGTATTAAATGGCAGTATCACACTCAATTTTAGCTATGCCTCTGCTGTCATGATGCCTTTTTGTGATCAAAAGAATTTGCAATAAAAGTACCTTTTTATGTACAGTTTCAGCAGTTTCTCTAGGACAGCTTGCTAGAAGTAGATTGACACCGTCACAGGACACTGGCAATTTTAAAATTTGATAGTCACAAGCAAATTGCTTCCAAAATTTCTTTATTATTTTATACTCCATCCCACTGTTTTTGAGAATACCTAACTCTCAACACTCCCAATGGGAGATAATACCCACTTTTTCCTCTAATCACATGGATGAAAAATATTCATCTTGTTTCTCTGTGTATTTGCCTGATTTAGTTAGACTGAGCGTTTTGTCCAAGTGTTTATTGCCAGTTTGTATAGTCTTTTTGTACGCTTGCCTGTCATACCCTTTCACTCATTTTAATTGCATTTCTAATTTGTATTATTTATTTGTAGGAGGTCTTTACTCAGGTTAGCAATCCCTTTTCTGTTATAGATGCACTTTACTCCTACAAAGTTGTAAGTTTTTTTTTTTTTTTTTGGAGACAGAGTCTCAATATGTCACCCTTGGTAGAGTGCTGTGGCATCACAGCTCACAACAACCTCAAACTCTAGGGCTTAAGCAATTCTCTTGCCTCAGCATCCCAAGTAGCTGGAACTATAGGCACCCGCCACAAAGCCCAGCTACATTTGTTGTTATTGTTGTAGTTGTCATTGTTGTTTAGCAGACCCAGGCTGATCCTGGTGTATGTGGCAGGTACCCTAACCACTGACCTATAGGCGCTGATACCAAAGTCTCAAGTTTTTATTCATTACAAAATAAAAATAAAAAATTTAAAGCCAACTCCAGACCAAATATCACTTTCTTAAAAAATTCTTTCTTGGCTCGGCGCCTATAGCTCAATCGGCTAAGGCGCCAGCCACGTACACCTAAAGTGGTGGGTTCGAATCCCCAGCCCGGACCTGCCAAACAACAATGACGGCTGCAACCAAAAAATAGCCGGGCGTTGTGGCGGGCGCCTGTGGTCCCAGCTATTTGGGATGCGGAGGTAAGAGACTCACTTGAGCCCAGGAGTCGGAGGTTGCTGTGAGCTGTAATGCCACGGCACTCTACCCAGGGGGATAGCTTAAGGCTCTGTCTCAAAAAAAAAAAAAAATTCTTTCTTAACCCTTGCTGCCACTTCTGTAAAAGCCAGTGCCCACCTTGTACAGCTCTATTCAAACTGAGCAATGAGAAGGCTGCTCAAGGACAAGGAACTCTTGACTGGAGATTAAAGGGAAAAGACAGAGCCAGTTGGAGAGCAGCCATTTTTGGACTTAGTCCACTGTGGCTCAACCAGCTGAAACACAGCCCTTCCTCTTTAAAAAAAATATATATGTATATATATATATATATGTATATATATATATTTCTCAATTTCTCTAACTCACTAATCTGTCTTTTCTGAGCTCCCTGTTTCTAGAATGCAAGTCTCCTGAGTGCTGGGGCTGGTTTTAATTCATCTTGGTAACCACTGAAGAGCTTACCATAGACAGTATTTTAACATACACGTGGTTCTCAACCTACTGTGGCTTACCTTACGAGTTTTCAACTTAACAATGGTGCAAAAGCAGTGTGCATTCAGTAGAAACCAGGCCTGAAGTGCCCGTACACCAACTCTTCTGCTTTTCACTCTCAGTACAGTATCCAGTAAATTAACACAACCCCACCATAAGTCTAGGAGCACTCGTAATGTGCAGTATTTAAATGGATATTTATCGGATTAATGTGAGGTCTTCATTATTCCATTGTATTGCTGCTGTTTTAAATTCCTTGAGATTTAGGTTCTACCTGCTGCTTTTCCTTTATTTCCACTGCCCCTGAAGAGCCCCATTAGTATGTTGGAGATACTCAATATGTACTCATTGATGAACTAATTGGTTTCATTTTGCACGGATGTTTGACACTTCAGGCTTTCTTTACAAAAGAGAAGCATTTCCCAAGTGTGTTCTATGGGATATTCATTTATTTTTTCTTTCTTTTTTTTTTACCTGGATTTGAACCTGCCACCTCTGGCATATGGGGCTGGCGCCCTACTCCTTAGAGCCACAGGCACCGCCCAGGGATTTCATGTTATATAATGAATTTTCCCCTCAAACTAGTTCCAGTTTCAAGTAAGTTTAGAGGAAAGTAGATTAAAGTTAAATAGATTCCTGTTTGAATAGTTTTGACTCTGTAATATGGCATTTCCAAAAAGTTTTATTTTTTTATTATTTTTTTATTTTTTTTTGAGACAGTCCCAATATGTCTCCCTCAGTAGAATGCTGTAGTGTCACAGCTCACAGCAACCTCAAACTCTTGCGGTTAAACGATTCTCTTGCCTCAGCCTCCCAAGTAGCTGAGGCACTATAACACCTGGCTATTTTTTGGCTGCAGTTGTCATTGTTTTGTAGGCCCCACGGGGCTCAAACCAGCCAGTCTTGGTGTATGTGGCTGGTGTACTACTCACTGAGCTATGGGCGCCAACCCTCCAGAAAGTTTTAAATAATTGAACATCTGGGTTTACTTGTTTGTTTGGCAGAGCTCTGCTTAGAATTGTGTTTCATGTGATTTCAATAATACCTTTTATAAATTCATGTGTAAACTTCCATTACACATTATTTTTCTTCTTTGTGATATCAATTGTGAAATAATCATAACATCCCAAGAAAGGCTTGTGATGACTGGGCTTTGGAGTAAAACTGTTAGACCCAGCTCTGACTCTGCAATTTACCAAATATGTGAACTTGAGAAAGGTACACAATTTCTTATTACATAAAATCCCAGTTTTCTCATCTGAAAAATTAGAACAGTGCTTCCTAATCCTTAATGGTTGTAGAAGAATAAATGAGATAAACACAGAAAGAGAATCATCAGAATTGCTTAATAAGAATTGGTGATTTTTAAAGAGCTACTTTTCTTTCATTCTTCTCCTCACCCTTATCTCCTTTATTCTCCCAGTTTGATAGTTAGAAAACAGATAGAAATCATATTGTCGGGATGTCTTTGTTAAAAGTCAACCATAGGTCCTTGCATAGGGACTCTCTCTTATTCATGTTTGTAAGCCTCAAAGGCTTGGTGGCCTCTGGAAAGCCAGGAAGATTTAAGGCAGACAGAAAAGCTGGAGAGATGGTGGAAGAAGTGGCTTTCTAGAGGTACATTTTCTTTTTCTTTCTTTCATTTTTGTTTTGGAGACAGAATCTCAGTATGTCACTCTTCCTAGACTGCTGTGACATCACAGCTCACAGCAACCTCGAACTCTGGGGCTTAAGTGATTCTCTTGCCTCAGCCTCCCAAGTAGCTGGGACTACAGGCGCCCACCACAACACCCGGTTGTTTTTTGGTTGCAGTTGTCATTATTATTTGACAGACCCTGACTGGAGTCGAACCTGCCACCTTCCGTGTATGTGGCTGGTGCCCTTGCCACCGAGGTATAGGCGCCGAGCCTAGAGGTACATTTTCTTATTGGTAGCTACAATCCAGTCTTGCGTCTTCAAGGCCTCATCCAGGGTGGCTATATTTGTCAGGAAACATTTGTTTGCAGGATGGAACTGTAAGTCAAGCCAGCAAGGACAGGGTAGACTTGGTCGACCGGTACAACTGGGAGGCATGTTTGGGTGGCACAGCAGATGGAGTGAGAGCTGGGGGAACCGGGAGCTCAGGGCGTTGAGCCGAGGACTAGTTTTCTTTTCCCACTAATATTTCTGTTCACCAGTTTCTCTTTGAAATAACAGGGAAAAATTGTCCTCTGGTAATTCCAAACCTATAACATTCTGGTTTTATAAACCCAATGGAGGAAGGATATAACTCCTTTTCCTCAGGCTCTACATAGCAATCCCAGAATAAAAACAATATAAGCAATTGCCCACTTTGGATCTACCTTTGGGAAAACCCCTGTTGCCATGTGGATAAACTACTATGATTTGTTAAGCCCTGATTGCTCTTATTCTGTTCCCAGAAGCTGCAGGCCAGAATGAAGGCAGTGCCTCTTACTGGTCTATTGTTAGTCTGGTAAAAAAGTCGCTTCCTATGCCAATTCACTGCATTTCTCTGGATCTGGCATAGTCACTCATCTTCTTCGGGGATCAATCGTATGAGGGAAAGGGTGATTCCCTTCCTCACAGTTTGGGTATCTGTTAATTTAATTCTCTCAGTTGCAGGCTAGGTTTCATACTGATGCCTTCCTCTGTTCCTCCCTCAGTCACACACTTCCCAGGTTTACTGTTGGCCTGCCTCTGCAGAGAGGCTAAGCAAACAGGTAATTTCTTTCACTAAACAGTGTTTATTGTAAATATAAGCTAATGAGTGAAACACAGAGGGTACTTAATACATACGTGTTGTCTCGGTGAAGTGGCTCACACCTGTAATTCCAGCACTCTGGAAGGATGAGGTACAAGGATCCCTTGAGCTCAAAAGTCCAAGAACTGCCTGAGCAAGAGCAAGACCCCCATCTCTACTGAAAATAGAAAATAATAGCTGGGTGCTGCAGCAGGTGCCTGTAGTCCCAGCTACTCGGGAGGCTGAGGCACAGGGGTCTCTTGAGCCCAGGAGTTTGAATTTCTGTAAGGTAGGCTGAGATCATGGTACTCTAGCCTGGGTGACAGAATGAAACTCTGTCTCAAAAAATAAATAAATAAATACCTGTTGAAAGAAAAACAGGTGCCTGTGGCTCAGTGAGTAGGGTGCTGGCCCCATAAACTGAGGGTGGTGAGTTTGAACACAGATCCCGCCAAACTGCAACAAAAAAATAGCCAGGCATTGTGGCAGTCACCTGTAGTCACAGCTACTTGGGAGGCTGAGGCAAGAGAATCGCCTAAGCCCAGGAGCTGAAGGTTACTGTGAGTTGTGACGTCACAGCACTCTACCGAGGGTGAGAGAATGAGAAAAAAAAAGAAAAGAAAAAAGGATCAAACTGTCTCTAAAAAAAAGAAAAAAGAAAAAAGGATCAAACTTTTCCATGGTGCAAAACAGAAGCACAGTCAAGAGGCATAGAACTCAGACTGAGTTAGGATGAAGGTGTGGGGGTGTCAGTGATGCTGACAGTACAAGGAAGAGTGGGAATGAGGCACACAGAGGACCTTTTAGGCAATGAGGGGACAGCAGTGAGCTGCAGCTGACCTGCACACACTTGCAAGAGCAATTGGTCACTTCTTCCAAATCCACATTCAGTGGTTTTCACCTTGGTAGCTTGATGCCACCCATTGGGAGAGTATTGACACCACAGAAATTGGAATCACTGAAAAGCAGGTCTTCTATTTCATTACCTGAAAGTTGATTGTTAGATATCTACCACGCTGCGGCATGAAAGCATGAAGGTGACAGGAATATTGCTCTGGTTGAGGTCATAAAGGTACTCAGAAATCAAATCATTAAAGAACTTCAGTGTAAAGCACAGACATCTGATTTCTCAGACACTGAAAGATTTTAAAACAGAAAGACAGGATATGACTCCATCAATATCTGCTGGCTAAAGTTCATCAGCAGAAGTTCTGTGTGGCAATCATGGCAGAAGATGGCATAAGTAGTCACCTGTGTGCTTGCAGTTCTCGGAAAGTTACCACCTGTTCTCACAAATCAGCCTTGGCCTAAGCTTAGCCTATGATACTACGCCAGGCCCAATCTAAGCTTGACTGCACCAGGACCAGGTGTGGCCACAGCAGCAGTGCCACTCTAGCCGTGTCAGGGCCAGCAGCTCCCATATCCTACAAAGTACGAGTTTACTTTCTCAGACTGCCTGGCACACCAGCCTCCTAAAATGTTGACAATAGCCACATTAGCAGGCTTCCAACCAAAAGGCTGCCAAGCCCAGCCATGTGTTTTCTTTTCTGTCTGGGTTATTTTAGGTGCGGTCCTGCCTAATACCAGAGGTATAAAGTCAATGGGTTTTCACATTCGTTCCAAAGCCATGAATATATATAGAGGGAAAAGTTTATTCAGGGGAGAGAAAGAAAGAGAGAGGGAGTATTATCATTCTTCCGAACAGGAGTATTGCCAAGTCTTCCACCTGTTTAGAAAGGAAATAGCCTTCTTCACAGGTTGTTGTTGCAATGGCCACTGATAAAGTAGTGAAAACAGAGGCCTGAAGGAATTGAGGAAAGGCGTTGGAGCACTCTCCTCACAGTTACGTTGTTTTGTTTTGTTTTTGAATTTAGGGTTTTGCTTTTATGAAACCGTGAGTCGTTATCAGTAGACAGGCTCTGGAAAAGTTCTAACGTAATATCACGCGAAGTGCCTTCTCCTTTCCCCAGCTGCTTCCCACAAAGCTGACTCTTGTGCTCTTTGGTCTTTCTGCTGCCCTCTGTAGGGAATTCTTTGAATTCAAAATGATTAGCCTAGCTTTTCATACATCTTGTTAGTTACCAAAAAATTGCAATAGACTCATATATGAGAATTAATATTGCTATCACTAGTTACTAGTCACTAATATTGCTATCACTAGTTACCATGGAAAAGCAACTATTGAACAACCTAGTGGGTATAAATCCATTAAAAACATATTTTTCCCTTCCCATCTTACGAAAGTGACTCATCTATGAAAATACTGTAGGGCAAATTTTTGTAAATCAAAATGTAATTAGCTTAATAATATGCAATTACTTCAAGAATTTACAAATAAAACTTATACCCAATGTTTGTAATGAAAAATAATTGAACAGAGTACATTATTACTCAAAAATCCTCTTTGCTGCACTCTGCCTTGGAAAAGTATACTTCTTACTTTGGTTGGCGGTGTGGCTCTCTTTAGTGAGGTGCTGTGTGTACTGCTGCCCCTGGACTTTGGGCCTATTGTTTTCAACAATAGGCTGTTTGCTGGTGCAAAACAAGCTGGAACTGTGCTCATATGGCTGAACTTGCTGTCTTGCCGTAGTGCCATCGCTGTGACAAAAACATAATTTAGGTATCCCTTGGTTCCTAGAAGAATGAGAGACAAGTAGGCAGACCTGGATTCACTTGCAACTTGCAGTCAAGTCCAGTCTCTGGCAGCCTCGATCAGGCTCTGACATACGAATGAGAATAAATGACATTCAGTTTTAACCTGACTGTGGAGTAGATTTGTTATCAGGTTCTACTGTGTAAACTGCCGACTGATACAAACAGTAAAGACAAAAAACTCAGTAAAAAAAAGAAAAAGTAGAGTTTAAACTTTGCTGGTTTAAACTGGAAAATTTAGACTGGCAAGGCCCTCATTCCCTCATTCCATCCTGGGGGCTCTCGTTTTGTCATACTTAGCTCATGCTTTGTAAGAAAGAGGGAGAAGCAGCAAATAAACTTTTATAAAGTCAAATTCAGCTTGGTGCCTGTAGCTCAGTGGCTAAGGAGCCAGACACATATACTGGGGTTGGTGGGTTCAAACGCTGCCCAGGCCTGCCAAATAACAATGACAACTACAGCAACAACAACAAAAAATATCTGGGCCTTGTGGCGGGCCCCTGTTGTCCCAGCTACCTGGGAGGCTGAGGCAAGAGAATTGCTTAAGCCCTAGAGTTTGAGGTTGCTGTGAGCAGTGACACCATAGCACTCTACTGAGGGTGACATAATGAGACACTGTCTCAAAACAAAAAAAATCATATATGGCTGGGCGCCTATAGCTCAGTGGCTAGGGTGCCAGCCACATGCACCAGAGCTGGTGGGTTTGAATCCAGCCTTGCCTGCCAAAGAAAACTGCAGCAAAAAAATAGCCGGGCACTGTGGTGGGTACCTGTAGTCCCAGTTAATCGGGAGGCTGAGGCAAGAGAGTTGCTTAAGCCCAAGAGTTGGAGATTGCTGTGAGCTGTGACGCCATCACACTTTACCAAGAGTGACATAGTAAGACTTTGTCTCAAGAAAAAAAACCCATATATATATAAAGTCAAATTCTTAAAATATGAATGGTTGCATTTCATAGAGTGTATACAAATCATACTCAAAATTTCTGGATGGTGGCTTGGCACCTGTGGCTCAAGTGGCTAAGGCACCAGCCACATACACCTAAAGTGGTGTGTTTGAATCCAGCCCAGGCCCGCCAAACAACAATGATGGCTGCAACCAAAAAATAGCCAGGTGTTGTGGTGGGCACCTGTGGTCCCAGCTACTTGGGAGGCTGGGGCAGGAGACTCACTTGAGCCAGGAGACTCGCTTGAGCCAGGAGTTAGAGGTTACTGTGAGCTGTGATGTCACAGCACTCTACCCAGGGGAACAGCTTGAGGCTCTGTCTTAAAAAATAAATAAATAAATAAATTTAAAAAACAAAACAAAACAAAAATTTCTGGATGGTGGTATTATGGATATTTTAATTTCTTTTTTCTTTTTAATAATTTTTCAGAAATAGCAGAGATTTCTGGCATAATTTTAAAACATTTCAATTTATTTTAAAAGAGATACATTTAGCCTGATTTCCAAATTGTAGACTTTATTTTTATTTATTTATTTATTTATTTTAGAGACAGAGTCTCATTTTATTGTCTGTAGAGTGCTGTGGCCCCTGCCACAACACCTAGTTATTTTTGTTGTTGTTGTTCTTTGGCTGGGGCTGGGTTCGAATCCACTACCCTCAGTATATGGGGCTGGCACCCTACTCACTGAGCCACAAGTGCCGCCCAAATTGTAGACTTTAAAAAGATCACTTATTTTCCCATGCTGGGAATTTTTGACATCAAAAAAATGACCAAAAGGGCAGCACCTGTGCCTCAGTGAGTAGGGTGCTGGCTCCATATACTGAGGATGGTGGGTTTGAACCCAGCTCCAGCCAAACTGCAACAACAATAAAAAAATAGCCGGGCATTGCAGTGGGTGCCTGTAGTCCCAGCTATACGGGAGGCTGAGTCAAGAGAATCACCTAAACCCAAGAGCTGGAGGTTGCTATGAGCTGTGATGCTACAGTACTCTACCAAGGGTGACAAAGTGAGACTCTGTCTCTGAAAAAAAAAAAAAAAAGACCAAAAAGACAAAGTTAACATTGCTACACTTCAACGAATAGGGTATTTTGTTCTACTTTCACCGTATTTCTAAAAGAAAAGAAAACTAAATATATTATTAAAGAACTACTTCTGTAAAATCCTATTTCTAGGGGCACATTTCGATATTGTGTATCTGATGTTGGCGGAAGACTCTGTGAAACACAGATAGAGATTCAAAAACCAGGGATTTTTCTCTTCCACATAACCTTCCCCACACCTTTTTTCAATCCAGTGACAGTACAGGGATGTCATTTTTCACCTGCATAGGCACTGGTAGGGGTCACTTGTGGTCCTCAGGCACAATGCTGCCTGCAGCTGAGGGCAATGCACACAGGGCACAGAGGGGAAGAGCAGGGTTGGGCAACATACTCTGCTTATGCAAGAAAGGAATGTGACCGCTGACTCAGGCCCAGCTCACTGGGGCCCCCGACCATACTTCTTGCTGTGGATTTTTGCCGTAACATTCCTCATTCCTATCAGAGTAATTTTTTCTTAAAGTGGCTCTCTCTTTCCAGGTCTTAAACACCTTTTAACTTTTGTTATCTTCCCCTCCCTTTTTCCCATTTTGAACCCAGAGGATTTTGGATTTGAGTTTTTTGTTTTGTTTTGTTTTAGAATGAGGAGATAAAGAGAAAATCTGCTCTGCTTCTAAATACCTTAAGTATAGAATCCTCCTTATTTTCCCAAAGGCTTAGGACTTTAAACAACAAAGCCAGAAAAACATTTGTTTCTCTGCTTTATCTTGTTGCCTCCCTTTCCAGCAACAAGAAGCACAGAGTGGTCCAGAAAGTACACAAGGGTTGGGTGAAAAAGAGAGGGGAGGCCGGGCCAGGTGCCTGTAATCCCAGCACTTGGAAGGCCGAGGAGGGTGGATTGCCTGAGTTCACGGGTTTCAGAGCGAGACCTCACCTCAAAAAATAGCCGGGCCTTGTGGCAGGCACTTGTAGTCCCAGCTACTTGGGAGGCTGAGGCAAGAGAATCACTTAAGCCCAGGAGTTTGAGGTTGCTATGATGGGACAGCACTCTACTGAGGGTGACAAAATGAGACTCTTGTCTTAAAAAAAAGGGAGGGGAGAAGTAAAATCAATTAATAGCAATACAGAAAGGTAAATAGAGATATACACTTAATAAATTAATGGACATATTACATTCCTTTATAATTACTTTTATATATTAATTTTTAGAAGACAGTATTTAGCCTTCCTCTCCTAGAAAGGCCTAACCTTCCATATACCAGCCTGTCATTTCTTTAGCTTCAAAGGACCAAAAGACTACTGGCATTAACTATTTTGGAAAATGTGCAATGTTAAAGAAAAAATATGAGATTTGCTAAAACATGGTAAGTGCCAGAGTTCAGATGTTTGCCCCTAATCCTTACCTTGAAGTTTGATCCCTGATGTTGGAGATGAGGTCTAATGCGAGTAGCTTGGGTCATGAGCATGATTCCTTCATCAATAGATTAATGCCTTCCTGTCTGGGGGCTGTTCTCAGTCTATTTGATCCCATTAAAGCTAGTTGTTTAAAAGGACAGCCAACTCTTCGACACCCTTGCTTCCTCTCTTACCACGTACCCTCTGTACACACGGGTTCTCCTTCACGCTCTGCCATGAGTGGAAGCAAATGCTGGTGCTATGCCTCTTGTACCATCTACAGAACCAGGAGTCAAATACACCGCTTTTCAAAAAATAAGTTATCCAGTCTCAGATATTCCTTTGTCGCAAGACCAGACGAAGTCAGAAAATTGCTATTGAAGAGTGGGGTATTCGTATGAGGATACCTGAAAATGTGGAAACGGCTTTGGAACTGGGTAATGGACAGAAATTGGAAGAGTTAAAAAAAGGTCAGAAGAAGACAGAAAGATGAGGGATATGTTTGGAACTTCTTAGAGACTGGCTAAGTGGTTGTGACCAAAATGTTGATAAAATATAGACAGTTAAAGCCATGCTGACAAGGTCTCAGATGGAAATGAGGAACTTACTGAGAACTGGAACAAAGATCACCCTTGCTGTGTCCTAGCAAAGAACTTGACCGCACTGTGTCTGTGCCCCAGGGCTTTGTGGAAGGCTGAACTTCAGAGTGATGACCTAAGGTATGTAATGGAAAAAATTTACTAAGCAGCAAAGCATTCATACAGCGGTATGGCAGCTTTAACAGCTTATGATCAGATGTGGCAGCAGAGGAATGACCTAAAGGTAGAATTTATAATTAAAAGGGAAGCAGAGCATAAAAATTGGAAAATTCACAGGCTGGCCATGTGATAGAGAAGGAAGGAGCATTTTCAGGAGAGGAATCCAAGAGTGATGAGAAGCAACGACTTGCTGGAGAGACTTTGAATGAATGGAAGCCAATAGTCAAGACAATAGGAAAAAGGCTCTGAGAGCATTTCAGAAATCTTTAAGACTGCCTCACGGGATCAGAGGCCTAAGAAGACAGGAGGATGAGGGGGGGGACAGGCCAGGACTGTTGCTACCTTGTGCCACCTTGGGAACCCTAGATCCCAGCTACTCTGACTCCAGCCACAGCTGAAAGGTCCCTAATACTGTTTGGGCTATTGCTATGGAGAGTGTAAGCAGTAAAATTTGGTGGGTTTCACATGGTGTTAAGTCTGCAGGCACCCATAATATAAGGGAAGTGGAGGCTTGGGGTGGCTTCCACCTAAATTTTAGAGGAAAGCCTGGGCAGAAGCCTGCTGTAGGGCCAGAGCCACCCCCCAAAAGCTTCTGCCTGAGCAATGCCTAGTGGAGCTGTGGGAGGAAGCCCTCCAGACCCCAGAATTATATCACTAGCACCATGCACCTTCAGCCTGGAAAAGTCACAGGCTTTCAACTTCAACCTGTGAGAGCAGTCACAAAGGCTATACCTAGCCAAGCCCTGGGAATACGGGTGCCTAGAGCCTTGGGAGGCTGCCCCTCTAACCAATGTGCCCAGGATGTAGGGCAAGAGTTAAAAATTATTTTAGAGCTTTAACATATGTCTGCTTGTCTGGGTTTTGAACTTGTCTGGACCCTTTCTTGCTTATTTCTCCCTTTGAAATGGCACCACTTACCTTTACCATTGTACCTTAGTAGTAAATAACTTGTTTGTTTGTTTATTTTGGGAGACAGTGTCTTACTTTGTTACCCTCAGTAGAGTGCAGTGGCATCATAAGTCACAGCAATCTCAAACTTTTGGGCTTAAGTGATTCTCTTGCCTCAGCCTCTGAAGTAGCTGGGACTACAGGTGCCTGCCACAATGCCCCACTATTATTTTTTTTTTTAATTTTCTCTATATGTGTTTATTTGGTTTCCACTTTCTGCCTTCACAAAATTAAAGAGGCTTAAAATTTAATAACAATAATAATGTTTAAGAAAAGGACTAGAAAATAAAAAAAACTAGAAGGACTAGAAACAAAAACCTCATAAAGAATGAATGAAGATAAATACAATCAGAAAAGAAATCAGGGAGGGAGGGAGAAGGGAGGGGGGAATGGGAGGAGGGAGGGGGTTTGGAGGGATCACTTTTGAGGTTTGTCTTATAGGGGTACAGGTGAATCTTTCTAAGAGTAGAATGTGAACGTTTTAAAGCAATAACTGAGAAAATGACATGAGGGCTGTGTT
>CAUYTI010008247.1:0-17340 GCA_963575145.1 Galago senegalensis
AAAAGATTTCAATTTAACTCCATTCAATATGATATTGGCTGTAGGTTTGCTGTAGATGGTCTTTACCAGTTTAAGAAATGTCCCTTCTATACCAATTTTCTTAAGTGTTCTGATCATGAAGGGATGCTGGATATTATCAAATGCTTTGTCTGCATCAATTGAAAGAATCATATGCTCTTTGTTTTTTAATTTGTTTATGTAATGAATTACAATTATAGATTTACATATGTTGAACCATCCTTAAGATCCTGGAATAAAACCCACTTGGTCAAGGTGTATAATTTGAAAAGCTTTTAATTTTGATGAAGTTAAATATACTTATTTTTTCTGTTGCCTGTGCTTTTCTTGCCATATTTTAAATTCTCATTGAAAATTTGAGGTCATGAAGATTTACTGTTATTATTTTTCTTTTTTTTTTTACAGTTTTTGGCAAGGGCTGGGTTTGAACCCACCACCTCTAGCATATGGGGCTAGTGCCCTACTCCTTTGAGCCATAGGCACTATATATATATATATATATATATATATATATATGCCACAGGCACATTTATATATATATATATATATATATATATGTATATATTAATGTGGCTATCTACCAGCCCCAGAACCAATGTCAAAATGATTATTCTTTATCTCCTTGAATGCTTTTGGTATGCTTGCTAAAAATCAGTTGCCTATAGACTCATGGCTTATTCTTGAACTCTCAATTATATTCTATTGAAGTATGCATCTATCCTTGTGTCAGTACCACACTATCTTGATTACTATTGCTTTGTAGTAAGTTTTGAAATCAGAAATTATGAGTCTCCCTACTTTTCTTAAAAAGGTATTTCCAAAAGGCTATTTTGGATCCCTTGAGATTCAATAGAATTTTAGGATCAGTTTTTCAATTTCTATAAAGTAGTCATCTGGGATTCTGATAGAAAATGTGTAAATCCACAAATCAATTTGGAAAGTATTGCCATCCTAAGAAAATTATTTTTTTCCATGAACATAGGATGTTTTCTTATCTAATTATGAGTTGCAAAATTTCTTTCAATAATATTTTATATTTCTCAGAGTATGCTTCTTTTGTTAAATTTATTTCTATGTAGTTTATTCTTTTTGATATAATTAAATCAGAATTATATTCTTCATTTAATTTTCAGATTGTTCCCTGCAAATTGTATGACTATACAATTGATGTTTGTATATTTATCTTATATCCTGCTACCTTTCTAAAGTCACTTATTAGTTATTACAGTTTTAAAAGTGAATTTCTTCAGATTTTCTATAAAGAAAAATAGACATAATTTTACTTTTTTTTCAGTCTAGATATTTTTTATTTATTTATTTTTTTGTATAAAGACCTTTAATACTATGTTAAATAGAAATGGTAAGAGAGTATGTGATCTTAAGGGAAACTGTCTAGTCTTTCATTATTTAATATGACATTATCTAGATTTTCCATAGATGATCTTTATCAGAATAAGAAAGTTATTTTCTATTTGTGGTTTGTTAAACTTCCTGTTTTTAATCATGAAAGTTTATTGAACTTTGTCAAATAATTTTTCATATGTTAAACTGCCCTTGCATTCCTGGGGTAAATGACACTTAGTAATGATGTACAATCCTCTCAAGGTGCTGCTGTATGCTGATGGCTAGGATTTTGCATCTATTACCATAAGAGATGTTGGCATTTTCTTATAATGTCCTTGCCTGGTTTCATTATTAAGGTGTCTTGAGGAGACTATCATGATTCAGGAACTGTGTTAATATTCAAGGTCTCTAGGGTTTATCCATCACTCTCTTAATTCTATCCCAGATTTGTCTTATTTTACAGTTCTAATTGTTGGGACTCAAATGTTTTCTGTGTTTTCCTCTCTACTGTGCCTCTAGTCAAGATATTCCCTCTAATTGAAACTGCAGATACATTTGCCAAAATTCAGCCAAGATTCAAAATTCAATCAAGAATTGGCCACCAGTTTGGAGAGGCCCGCCCTAGTCTTTCAACTGGAAGTAATCGCACCAGCCTCTACATTCCCACAGAACTGTACTCAGAGCTTTATGCTTTCTTATACTTTCTTACTAACTGGCATCTATAGCTTTCCTTGGGCAACAAAATGCTGGTGAGCCAGTAACTGAACATACCTTATCCTTACCCTCATCTACAGAGTATTGCTGACATTCTGTTAACAGTCATACATTCTTATAGCATTTGTGAGGCATAATTTTTCTAGTTAATTTTTTAAAAAGAATTTCCTTTGTTACCATGCTTGGTGGTTTTATAAAAAATCAGTTACTTCAGAAGTGACTGGAGATTTATCCACTTAAACATGACTTTGTTGTGGTAGAAGAGGAATGAGAAACCCTGCATGGGATTTAGATCTCATTATAATCTTGACTATGTTTTTAGTCCTTTGGCTTTCCAGGCATAAAGTAGAACCTCTGGGAATGTTGGGGCGTTGAATGTATCATATTTTCACAAACAGATCTTTTCTGTTTGACAGTTGTCTTTGTCTGACTTCTGCCATTTCTTCCTCTTCAAGAATTGGATCTTTATCTCTCAATGTATTTGAAAATGTCTTTCCTATTCCTGCTCTCTTTCTTCTATTCCTTTCTTTCTTCTATTGATTGATATTGAAATATTTTGTTCCCATAAGTGTTGAGATAGAAATATTAATTTGAGGGGTTTGCATATCAGGTAAAAAAAAGTTACTTGTATTTCATATCTTTTTTTTTATTAAGTCAAATACACATAGATCATGAATACATTCATGCATATGTGGAGTACCATGTGCTGATTTTTTTTTTTTTAATACAATCTGACGTGGTTATCATTCCCCACAAACTTCTACCCAGCCTGGTCCTCAAGGCTAAATTCTCTTGAAGGAAGCTTGGAGGAGTCAAGTAGAACTTGTTTACCGAGAGGCAGGGATTGCCCTCTAGGAAAAGGCTGGGGAGTATCTAGCATCAATTTGTTTCAGATTGTTGCTAGGGCAAAAAACCCCCAAAGGTCTTGAAGTCAAAACAGCCTTATATTCAAATTCTGATTTTTTTTTTAACCTATGACTTGGATATCTTTGGGCAAGCTTCTCTGAACCTAAGGATCTCATTGTAAAATAGTAATCTTATATAATAGTTATCTCATAGGATAATAATGAGGATTAAGTGGGAAGCATAAATATTTGCTAAACATTTATTTTCTAATTGTGAGTGGATAAATAAGTGTATGGTGTCCATACACAAATGCTGGAGCCCTGTTGTTTGCCCCAAAATCCATTGACTTAGGCAATGACTTTCCAAGGAAGAAATATGGTGGGAACAGAGGGTTCCCAAGAGGAATATTTTGTCATCAACATTGTTTAGAAATTTTTGGTCCCAGAACACAGGAATAAAAAAAGCAGTCTGACTTTTGGCTTTATCACTGCTTTTAAATTCCCTACACACAGTGCATCTCCTTATTGCTTATGCCCCAATTGGACTGTTACCCTGCTCTACCTCCCCCTACCACCCTGAATGCTTCTTCACTGGAGATGGGGCTTAAGATTGTGGAAGTGGAAGAAGACTTGGCCCTGGCTGTTCTTCTGGGCCCTTGTTTGTAGACTCTGAGTTATTTCTGAAACTCCTTGCTTGTTCAATCTGAAAAGTAGTTTGCAATGGAAATTTCTCCCCCTTGAAATCCTTGTTAATCTAATTGCAATTGAAATGCATAAATGAAATGACAAAAGCTGCATTTTATTAGCAATTATAGTAATTTTCTTTTATTTACTGGAGTCTGACCTCTGCTGTATTGATGAATTGCACTTTTTCAAGGTCTATTTTCCCATCAGCAAAGTCAGGTTGTTCATAAAATGATTGGCATAAAATGTCATTTTCCCCTCACCTGTTTTTATTTTTTTTTCTCATACTTAAAAAATGTGCCCCAAATCTGAACAAACTGACTAGAAATTTAGGGAGCCTGTACATCTCCATTTAAGTGTATATTTTTTACATGGAGCTTTGAAGCATCCAACAATAGTCTTTTTAATGCTGAAATCTGAAAAATTAATAGCATCTAGCATCTCACACCTTCATCTTCTGAGTCCTTAGAGATTTGGTTTGTGAAATCTTTATCAATTATATTTTCAATCTTCCATCTAATTGCTCTTTTTCAAGGTGATATTGTTAGGAAGTCACCATGGGAAGCCTGAGATGAACAAGGGGACTTGTTCCACTCTTCATGTCCAGGCACTTACCAAGTCCTGCTGATGCCACGTCTATGGTCCTCCCTTTTTCTCCATCTCCACTGCCACTGCCTTGGTGAAATGCTTTCCATCCCTTCTACCCTGGACCACTGCATCAGTCTCCACACTAGTTTTTCTGCCTTAATTCTTTTCTTTTCTCCAAATAGCTGCTAGGATGACCTAACATGCCCTATCTCCTGCAGGAAAACATCTCACCACCTTAGGATGACTTGTGGGGCCATAAGTTAGAGGAAACTGAATCCTTCCATCTGTCCATGTCACAGTCCAGGTCTACCTGTGTCTATCCTGCCACTCTCTCTGCACTCCAGGGACCTGGAGCTGGTTCTAATCTTCATACCACATGATGACTGTGGATTATGCTCTCTCCCAAGCCTGGAGAGCCTCTCCTCTCCTCTTCTTTGGTCACCTGGCTAATATCTTACTGAAGCTTTACAGGGATGTATCAGCCACCTCCCCCCAGGAAGCCTTCTTAACCATTCTGACTTGTGTTATGCATCTCTATATCAAAGTTCTCGCTACCTTGCACTGAGATAATTGTTCTGTCTGTGCTTTCCCTTCAGACTGAGGACAGCTTCCCTGAGTATAGGAAATGTAGCTTAGTTAGCTCTGGTGCTTAGCTCAGGTAGCCACTTACTCATGACCTGTTAAATATTAATAAATTACACTATATCAGAGTTGTTCAATAATTGCCAATTTCCTTCTCTCTCTCTCTTTCTCTTTTTATTTTGGATGAACATTAAGGTACATACAATTAGGCTACCTTGTTTGTGTTTGTAAGATAAAGTCTCAATTGTAATTGAGTCCTTCACGCAGGAGATGTGCCCTATACTCCTTCATTGCACCTGATAGATGGGAGGGAGTTTACTGTATCCCTTTCCCCCCATTCTTTTCTTTTTATTCCTCTCTATAAGCTATATTAGAAATTACATGTCCTGTCTAGCTCCTTGCATTTCTTTGAGGTTCAAATAAGATATTGGCTATAAATGTGAGATATAAACTTGAAAGCATTTTCTAATGTTAATTTTTTCTATTATTGCTCCTCTTTGGCACCTCCATCTAACTCCCCAATCACACCCAGCTACTCCTATTAACAACTCTGATTGAGTGAAATATTTGAGACAAAGAAAAGAAATCTCTGACAAACCAAATGCCCTACACCAAACCAAAGTAGAATATCAAATGAGGTGGAGCCTAAGGTATATGATTCACTCATTTTGGGAGCTTATTCAATCATTGCCCCTCTCCCTGCTGAATCATATAGACATCCAGGCTTGAGACAACCACCCCTTCCTTTGTCTCTTCCTCGGTGGGTCTCAACCCTTTTCCATGGACTGCCATGTATTCCAAGCAAATGATACAGAATACTTGACACTGTTAGTGACAGTGAGAGCAGCATTCACCATGTACCAAGTATCAAAGTGCTAAACTCAATGGATGGACTCATTTAATTCTCACCAAAATCCTTGGAAGTGGATATACTTAGTTCTTCATGTATAGGGATGGAGACTATGGACGGGCTAAGTCATTTTTCAGAATCACCTGAGCTGGTAAGAGGTAGAAGTGAGGTCAGAGGTTGAGTCTTTGGCCTTCATGTTCAGGGCAGTGATTTTTCAACTGGTGGACTGGGGCACACTGTTGTACCATGAGAGGATCTTAGGTATGTCACAAAAATTCGTTAAAGATAATTAATTAAATTATTTTTAAAAGACATGTAAAGTACAGTAAGTATATTCTGATTTTTATCCTTCTTTTGATCAACATAATTTAAATGTACTGTGGAAATTTAACTATAGGTTCAAGTGTGCCATAAAATAAAAAATGGTTGAAAAACAGTGCTCGAGGGCCCCTCGAGCCTATGTGTCTAGTTCTCTCTCTGGACTGTGGTCCCCTCACTGTGATCTTTTACGTGGCGGGAGCTTGGTCGGACGTACCCTGGCTCCTCTAGGCTTCCAGGGAACATTCTGAAATGGAAATACTCCCACTGGAAGTACTGCAGGGTCAAGGAAATTGTTCTGTAGCAAAAGAAGAGCCAGACTAAAAATTGTGGATTCACAGCTTTAAAAGAGAGTCTCTTTTCCACTTCTGGAAGATGGGAAGAAAATTAACCTCATAGTTCTGTTGAGGGATGGAATGAGAGGTTACGGATGGAGACACTAGACAAACAGTGAGACAGGATGCTGGGCAAGTACTAGTTTGGACTTCCTGGAGCCTCAGTCTTGCCATTCATGAGAATGTTTTTTCCATACGCTATCATATTAAAGGTTGGCATAAGCTCTGGGAGGTGTGTGTATGTGAGTGTGTGAATGCTGAGTATGTGTAGAAGTGTGCATGTGAATGTGTGTGTGTGGGGTGAGTGTGTGTGTGTATGTGACTTCCCTTCCCACTTTGTGAAGGGGGGAGCAGGCACAGAGAATGGTTGGAAGTTCGTGATCTTTGAGAAAAGTGCCCCAACCCCCCATGAAAAGCATAGTTACCCCGGTTCTTTTGGAATGTCTTGGATCAAGCAGGGACTTTCTGCCATTGCCAATCCTGCTCCAAGTCCTGTTGTATCATGCTTCTTAAAAGACCCTCAGCCAAAAATGTATGACTTCCTGCTACCCAGGAAAAGATAGGTCTTCCACCAAAAATCAACCTGAAAGGAATCTCTTTGATCAGATTCTGTTGTTCTTTGGTTTTTGTTCATCCTGAGAGCTGTACCTTAAATGTCTTTGGCTGAGAATATGATGAATGTGCATTCCTGGACTGAACCCCTCCAGCACAGAGGGGAAGAGCTGGTTCTTACATTAGGGGAGGTCACAGACTGCTATGGACACCATGCATAAACCAAGATTCCAGGAGAGTTTCATAGAATTCTGCAGGATGTCTATCTGGGGAGTTCCTCTGGCTGGAGGTATCAGGAAGTGGATTTGGAATTTAACCTTGAAGGACCTGGGGTCACCAGGAGGAGAAAGAGGGGAAAGGTGGTTTTGGTGGCAGGACATGTGGACAAAGCACACCACCACAAAGGTCCATGGCGAGGGATCTACTCTCCTTTTGGAAAGTGGCAGCGTCAAGCTGACATTATATATCTTGTATCTGCAAAACAACAGGTGGGTAAATTGTCTCAAGCACCACCTGAGGCTGAGTGACTATCATTCCTGGCCCTTGTCTCTCCTGGCAACTTATTTCTACACTTGTCATCTTAGCTCTACCAAATAGTTAAAGTGAAAATAATGAGGACCCATGGAAAGGGAATCAAAGTCTGATATTTCTCTTCATGGAGATTAATGATTGCAATTTTCCCTGTGGTGGGGGAGAAGTGGGGAGAGCTGTGTAAGAAGAATGGTCTATTCTATAAGGAGCACAGGCCTCAAATAAGGCTTAACTTGACAATTACGGCTTTGCATGTCATTGCACAGAGGAGTCTGATGCAGCAGAAATTACCCAGGCGATGGTTGGCCTCGCTGGGAACCTAAGATGGCTAGTTACTTTCTGGGGCCCCAGCTGACCTGTGCCCAGCCCAGGATGACTTTTCAGTGCTCAGTTTTTCAGCTGCTCTTCTGCCTTGCAGTGCCCTATACACTCAACACACAAATGCCCCCCCCCCAAAAAAAATTGGCATGAAAACCAGACAGAGGCAGCAGAGCAAGGACTACAGAGCAACAAAGAGGCAGAAGACATGGCAGCTGGCTGCTTCCCGGGTGCACGACCTTGGGGAATGGGGAAGGTCACTCACTTCCCTGGGCCCCAGTGTGGCTCAGCTGTTGGAAGAAGGTACTGTGAGGCTCTGTAAGGCACCTGGAGCATACTAGAAGCTTAGGAAACGTAGGGCCAATTCCTCCTTCTCTTTAGACATCTTTACCCTGTTATTGCAAATGTCCTGTTTTAAAAAGCACTGGGTAAACGGGGACCGAGTGTTAGGAAATCTGAGGTTCGTGAGATTTAGCAATTCTCTGAGTGTGCTCCTTTCCTGGGGTTGGTGGCTATTCCCAAGGAATGGAATGAACCAAGGTCTGACTGAGCAACAAAAGGGGGTGGTATCAAGGTTCAGAATATCACTGCCCTTGTAGAAGTATGTATTCAAATTTTGCTCTTGTGACCTCCCAGCTTAGCCCTCGTATCCTCTTGGGTGGGCAAGGGATTTTCACCTCTTTTCAGCCTCAATTTTCTTATCTGTAAAATGGAGATAATAATCATCCCTGCCTTAGTGGGCTGTTAGCTCATTAACATAAGCAAAGTTGTTTGGTTCTTGGAAGGCTGCCTAGTGCGTAGTAAACACCATACAATCATTGCGGTCAGCCTTTCCTTTCATTGATTCTTATCCTGAGAGTTTCTTAAAAAATGGATTGTATCAATATTTCATCATTTTCCCTTCTTGAGAGAATTGTGCCTCTCTGTCTTTCTGCCCTTTTTGCTACATGCCTGGAAAGACCAGTGCGATGGAGAGAAGGCAATTCTGTGTGTGTGGAGATCGATCGTTTGGGGTTATAACTGTTGCTTTAAGAGTGTCTGAACGCTTCCTTCTCATCTGTGCTCTCCTTGGCATTGTGGGGGCCACCCTACATTGCTGAGCAGTTAACAAGGTAGGAGAAAGTTGGAACTAGCTCTGACAAAAGAGGAAACCAAGGCAGCCCTTCAGGCCTCTGAATCTCTGTTTCCCATCTGGAAACTAAGAGGTTTCAAATAGACGGCCTTCCAGGGCTCTCTCAGCTCAAAATTTCTGACACTAAGACAGCATGAATTTAATTCATCTGAGAACAAAAAAGAGATTGAGGGCATGGGGCAAGATCTATTTCACATAAGAATAATGCATTTCCACGCATGTGGTTATTTAAAAAAAATCAGATAATTCTGTATTATCCTATTGTAGCAAAATAAAACAATTCCTATGTAAGTCTAAGCATGACTATAATAATCTTTCTGACAATTGAAGTGCTAAAATGCATCATTTAA
Source organism: Galago senegalensis (assembly GCA_963575145.1). Taxonomy (NCBI): domain Eukaryota; kingdom Metazoa; phylum Chordata; class Mammalia; order Primates; family Galagidae; genus Galago; species Galago senegalensis. Next base: position 9,162 of record CAUYTI010008247.1, read on the forward strand.
AATTCTAGCCTGAATGCTGTTGCTAAATAATCTGTGGATGTTTAGAAGTGGGGGTGGTGGTGGTATCTCCTGTAGAAAGAGCAACAGTCCCGTCAATTACAGGGCATTTCATTATTTGAGTTAATTTCTAGTTACTGTCCTTTCGCTCAGGGTGCAGCTGGAGGTGCGCATCACCAATTCAGAGGAGCAGTCTTATTTCTGGGAGGGGGGAAAAGGGCGACCTCTTTATCCCATGATTAATAGCACTTTTGAATAATTTCAGGTTTCTTTTTACTAATAGAAAGTAAATTGTCCTTGGCAATGACTCCAGTAATGGTTCAAAAAATAAAAAAAGCAGTCCTTGTAAAGTGACACATGGTCATTTCCTTTCTGATCACACTCTTGTGGGAGTTACCTATTTCCTACTCCAGAAACAGCAGGTCAAATCTGGTTTTAAGTCCCCTTCTTCTTTAGATTTAAAGAATCCCTCCGAGGGATTTGGAAGCAGTAGATAAAACATTACGGAGGACCTCCTGTTGCTCTCTGATGGCAACACAGTTCTGGCATATGGTGATGCTGGGGGACAGACACCTGGACTGTGATTCAAGTTTTGCTAACAACTTGCTGTGGGACTTTACACCAAATGCTTGGCCTCTCTGAACTTTAGTGACCTTAACTGAAAACAATGGGCAGAACCAAGGCTTCCCTTTTGTTTCCTCCCACAGTTATTTTGAATGTCATACAATAAGAATGTGAAAGTACTTTTTAAATTTCTAAACTTTTATAGACAAGTAATTAAGGTATAGTGATTAGCAGTCCACATTGTATTCTTAAAACGGAGTACCCAGTAATAACTCTCTGAAATATGATGCATTTATTCTGGCTCTATAAAGCTTTCTAAAAATGAAAGATGATTGGCAGAATGAACGCTAGTGATTATGTGTTGATCGATGAACCACAAGGTCATCACAGAGCACCTACCGTGTATGCCTTGCCCAGTCTGATAGGTCCTGTGCAGGAAAGCACAGTGGGGCAAAGCCTGCCTTGCCTTCCCAGGGCTGTTGGGAGGGTTAGCTGACCTCCTGCAGGACTTATGATTCACCCTCCTTCTCGTGCTCCCCTCATTTCACCCCTCTTTTCCTCTAGCAGATTTGTAGTGATCACTTGCTGTGCGATCAGTATTATTCAGGTGATCTAGGGCAGTGCAGGTCACAGAAAGGGTCCCTGCCCTCAGGAGGTGAAGATCAGATAAATCCATACTATGTGATAGAGACAAAGGCTCAGGAAAACATCCAGTGGAGTAAAGGGGTGGAGTGTGTTGGGCCAGTAGACAGAGTGGTCAGGGGAGGCAGGACGGGAGCCTCTGAACACCAAAGGGCAGGGCAGCACGTTTGGAAGATGGAGCAGGGAATGTCATCATCTGCCAGGGTTCTGGACAGTCCACGCTGGCTGCCAGTTAGAGGGCAGACAGTGGTGGGTGACATGAGGGGGTCCAGGCCGGTCAGCTAGTGCAGGGGGTTGGTTGGGGACAGGAGAGAGCTGATGGTGTTGCCAACTGGAGGTGAAGGGTCAGATTCTGGGTATATGTTGACAGGGGGACCACCAGGACATGCTGATGGAGGGTGTGGGGGTGAGAGAGAAAGGGGCTGATGGCAGTTCCTGTGCTTTCGGCCTGAGCCACTAGACTGAGAGGGGGACTGTGAGAGGAACAGGTTTGTGTGCTGGGGGAGAAGTCACAAGTTCAGTTTCAGAGATATTAGCTTAGAGATGCTTTTTGGATGGGGGATTCACCTGCATTGCTGGATATATGAGTTAGGAGGCAGAGTGGGGCTCAAGGTGCTGCTAAATGCTTGCAATGCCCCCTTTGGACAGAGATCTGTCTGGTCACCTACGTCCAGTACAATGCTTTGCATCACGTCCAGGTAAGCGCCCTGTACCTGTTTCCTTTATTCTGCCTCCGTGTTGAGAGTGCACAGGCCAGGGAGGCCCCAGGCACTCCCCTCTGTGGGCACTGAGGAGTCTCAGGAGAGGCAGGGCTCTCCCACGGTCCGACTTCACATGCATGAGAGGGAAGTGTTGATTATCTTGCTTATTCTGGTTTCTAATCATAAACCCCAGACTCAACTCAAGTGCGGAGTCACAGATTGCACACCAGGAGCCCCCATCAGTCTCCCCCTGGTTTCCGGGCGTCTAGCTGGGAGTGCGATGTGTTTTGCCTGAAGCTGCAACCGCGTGTTGGGAACTCACATTTGTGGGAAATTAAGAAGTCGCAGCAGACAACTGCTGCTGCTTCATTAGCCGACTGGAAGCTGTCACCAGGTCATTCCTCCAGACTGAGAGAAATGAGGATGCTTTGGGGGAGGGGGGAGTGGCAGCCTCCCTAGGCCAGCAGCCAGGGCAGGAGAAGGAGCGTGGGGCTAACAGTTGAGGTGACTTTGACTCTGGTCCTGCCCCAGCACTGTTGTGATGACATGTCACCTGGGGTAACGCATATTTCCTGTCTGTTTCCTTATCCGTTCACGATGTCTTGTAGCCCTTCCGGCTATCACATGGTGAGCAGTACAGTGGGGGTGACTTTGCTGTTATTCTTTCCTCTGATGAGGCTTCTTCTCACCTGCTCCATGGTGAGTTTCTCCAGGGAGAGTCTTCCGCCTGCTCCTCCCCTCCCTGTGTCCTTGCCCCAGGGGCCGATGACCCTGCGTCTCTGCAGTCAGCCTCCTGTTGCCCCTCTTCTTCCCCAAGCTCTTCTGCATACCCCTTAATGTCAAGATGCTTAAACTCAAACTCATCGCTTTCCCTTCTAGAACTATCTTTTCCCTTTAAGTTTCGCGCCTTCATTATTGCCACTCCCCTATTCAGAATGTGGAGGCCATACCCTCTGTCCCCAGGCCCTGCCAGTTTGACTTCATTATTTTCTGGTCTCTCCAAACCAGACGGTGTCCTGGTTCAGCCTGACGCCATCTGCCTCCCTTGCAGCCTCTCAGCTTCCAGCTGCCTTTAGCATTGGCCTTCTATCACAGGCCTGACGTTAATTTCTTGCTTCAAACCTCCTGTAATTTCCTACTGCCTGGTGGGGAAAAAGAAAATCAGCACCCTGGGCCAGTGATCGATGTTTGTTGAAAGAATCGATGTTTGTTCAAAAACTAAAAGTTTGCATTTTAAAATAGCCAAAGTTATTGTTTATTTTATTGGGCTTAAGGCTTCATTTTCATTATCTTATTTAGTCTTCCTAGCAACCCTGTGTGGAAGACCTTATTATCCCCAGTTGATAAGTTCAAATGGAGTCCTTAAGAGGCTCAGTAACCTGCATGAAGAGCTCCACTGGTTAGTGGTGGAACTGGGGGTGGAATGCTGGGGGGTCAGCCATTCAGTGTCTGTCCCTCATCTCTGTCCTGCTCCCACAGGAAGGAGCCATCACAAATGGTCTCAGTCCCTCCATCTCACATCGAACTCTTCATCTCCTCCCAACACATGCGATTGGTTTGTTTTTATTACAGCACCCACTGTCACAATGCCTTTGCCTTTGCTATTGTGTCTGCCTGGGCATCTATTTCAACCTCGCAGATTCCTGCTGCTCTTGGAGACACCATCCTAATAGCATCTCTGAATTAAATGGCACCTCAAATAACGTGATGGCATTGCTGGCAATGGCGGTGTTAGGCAGAACCGTAATCCAGGGTGTCCCAAAGGTCACCATACATAGGGACATCACCAAACTCACACTTTATGTTACTTTATATTTTAATATGTTTCTAACAATATATCAACACATTGAGAAATATTTTGTAAGATTATGTAATGAATACTTTGTAAATATTTTGTAAAATTTTATAATGATATTTTGTAAATAAAGATAGTTAGCTGCAATTTCCCATTCTCCCGATGTAGGTATGGATGGAGACCCTTACTTATAAATAGGAATAAAGCAGTTTTTAACTCATATGCTTGGCATGAGGATTCAATGAGGACATATACAGACAGCACAGCCAGAAACATAGTGAGTGCTCAATTAACGCTAGTTAATGTGACAATTGTGCCTTTTGCATTTTCAGTTTCTTTCAAAACTTGCCGTACAGTGTAGGATGCACAATTAGTGATTAATAAAACTGTAGAGTATGAAAATGTAATTTGAGTTATTCCCATTTGTTAGTAGAGTGTCTAAGTTGACTGGAAAGACCGAATTCACACTGAGACATGGGTGATAGTGCATATTCTAAGACGCACCGTATTGGGCCCTGGGCTGTCCGTAGGAACCTTATTCACAGTGTGACTTTGAGACCTCAGTTCTCCCATCTATGAAACTGGCCCTGGGTCACACAAGGGCAATTTTCATGTACCATAAAATCTCAGAGAATTGCCGTGTTCCATCACCACCACCTTCAACGCTGGTCATGAGGTCAGAACTTCCCGTTGGGTTATTGCCGGTGTTCTGAGTTGAATAGTGTCCCCCTGAATTCGTGTTCACCCAGAACCTGTGAATGTGACCTTATCTGGAATTAAGGTCCGTGCAGATGCAATTTCCTTAAGATGAGGTCGTATTGGATTAGGGTGGGCCCTTTCCCCGAGGTCCCTGTAAGAAGAAGGAGGTTCAGACACACAGAGAGTGTGCGCCATGTGAAGATGAAGCAGAGATTGGAGTGATCTATCCACAAGCCAAGGAGCACCAAGCATTGGATCCATCGCTACAATTTAGGAGCAAGGCAGGGAACAGATTTTCCCCCTGCTAACACCTAGCTTTCAGACTTACAACCTCCAGGACTGACGAGAGGAACCTTTATGTTGTTTGAAGCCACTCAACTTGTAGTTTTTTGTTACAGCGGCCCCTGGGAGCTAATATGAATGATAATGATGATTTTAATGATGACAATCATAGTAACATCAAGTCATAATCTATAAAAACAGAATTGAGGTTTTTTGTGTAAGAGTCTTACTGTACAACTTTAAAATACCTGAATGAATTTTTCTTTATTTTTAAGAGAGGCAGGGTTGACTCGGCACCTGTAGCGCCATGGTTAGGGCGCCAGCCACACACACAGGAGCTGGCAGGTTTGAACCAGGCCCAGGCCTGCCAAACAACAATAACAACTGCAACAACAACAACAAGAACAAAATATCTGGGTATTGTGGCAGGCACCTGTAGATCCAGCTACTCTGGAGGCTGAGGTAAAAGAATTGCTTAGGCTCAAGAGTTTGAGGTTGCTGTGAGCTATGACACCATGGCACTCTACGGAGGGTGACATAGTGAGACCCTGTCTCAAAAAAAAGAGTAAGGGTTCCCGCTCTGTCACCCAGGAGGTAGTGTGTGCAGTATGCAGTATGGCGTGATCACAGTTCGCTGCAGCCTCAAACTCCTGGGCTCAAGCCATCTTCCCACCTCAGCCTCTTGAGTAGCTAGGACTACAGGTGTGCACCACCAGGCTGGTTAATATGTTTAATTTTGTAGAGATGGGATTCTCATTATTTTGCCTAAGATGGTCTTGAACTCTTGGCTGCAAGCAATCTTCCTTCCTTAGCCTCTTGAGTAAGCTGGGGCTACAGGCATGAGCTAACATGCTTGTGTGTGAGTTTTGACCAGTTTGTTTGGGATGGTCTGACTTAAAATACGTCTGTAAGGCTTGCCATGGATTTAACCTGGCTACGTTTGAAGGTTCCTCACGGTGACTAATCACCACCCTCTCTGAGAACTCAATGTGCCTTCTGTGTGCTAGTGGTATGTCAGATGTCTCAAGACACTTGGACAGATAACACAAATAGTGGTTTATGATGATATTAAGGCCAAATAGAAATGCCCAAGGACAGATTCTGGGCCTGCAGGCTCTGATTTGTGATGGAGCAGCTTCACACAAGGGCAACTCTCTGTACCTCCCTTCCAGGTGAGCAGCAGAGGGGATTTACTTATTCAACTGTGGTTAATGACTCTTCAGCCTAACCCTGGGGAGGCCAGCTGGTGCAGCAGAAGAACCAGCCATTAGGGATGACTTACTCTGTGCCATGCACTTTGTGAAGCACCTTATGTCATCTCGCTTTAATGCTCAGAGCCTCAATCACCCAAGTCTTACAGAGGAGAAGATGGAGATTTAGAAAACCAAGGCTCTGTTTCTGCTTAATACGTTCAGTGAATGGATGATCTCACCATTCCTTTGTTCTGCCTATGCTCTGCATGACTTCAGATGGAGAATAGCAGCTCCCTGCCCTTGATTTTCCCTTAAACCATTGCTCACAAGGCATGTGTGAGTGCAACAGATGTGGGATTGAGGTGATGAAGGGGTTTATTCTGCCAGGTGGCTTTGCCCCCTTCTCTCTTTTGCCCTCTATCTCCCTTCTGAAAGGCCCACCTTGTCATGCCCAAAGACCCAATAACACGCTCTGTTAAACAAAGGGCCATTTACTCCAGGTCTAGCATTTAGCAGAAACAAAAAGTTGGCAAGGACTTTGGAATTTGGGTTCATGCCTCCTCTGCCTATCTCAGCAAGGGCAAAGAAGCAGTTTAGGAATGAGATAATCCTGATATAAATTAGATTAGGCCCCACCTGCTTACAAAGCAAAAGTGACTCTAGCTAATGTGTGCTGTGACTTGCAATTATTTTGCCCCCTCTCTTGGTCACTTGTCTGACTCCATCAGACCACACGTTTCTTCAGGCAAGACAGTGGGCGACACTAAATTTCCCCTGAGGACCTGCCATGGTTCCTGCATAGCACAAAGGCCCAGAGAGAGCTGGTGGAGATGATTTGACTCTCTAGGTGGTCATTTTTTTGGGAAGTCACCTTCAGAGCCTAGTTTCTTGGCTTGGACTTTTAAACAATGGGAGGAAGAATATATATTCGTAGGGGAGTGTTTGATGGGCAAGTATCATAGGGAACACTCCCGGGATGACTGGGGCTGGCTCTTATCTCTACATTCGCAGGCCCCAGCATCTAGCTCCTTTGTCAGAAGCACTGCTTGACCAGGGTGCCCTATTTGGATCAGTGGGGACTCTCCACTGTGCAAAGGAACCTCCTCCCATGTAATCCTACGTGGCCCTGTGCCAAACACAGTGGGGCCCAGGACAGGCAGCTCCCTGGCTGTGAAGTCTCTATGTTAAGTGTCCAACTAATTAGCATTGCTCAGTGGAGGGGACATTCCTTTGATTAATCACAGCTGCAAAGAACTTAGAGACTGGAAAAGCAGCATCTTCCCTTATTTACTACCAAGGATGGACCAGGCACCTGTATCAAACCTTTTGTTTGTCTCCAAATTATATATATATATAACTGAGACAATTATAGAAAAGTTCTTTTCCTTTTTCTTGTTTTGTTTTTTTTTGAGATAGAGTTGCACTCATTTGCCCTGGGTAGAGTGCTGTGGCATCATAGCTCACAGCAACCTCAAACTGTTGGGCTCAGCCTCTCAAGTAGCTGGGACTAGTGAGACCTGGCTATTGTTTTCTATTTTTAGTGGAGATGGTGTCTCACTTTGCTCAGGCTGGTCTTGAGGGGATCCACCTACCTCGGCCTCTCAGAGTGTTAGGATTACAGGTATGAGCCACTGCACTCGGACATTCTTTTTCTTTAAAATTCTTATTTAGAAATTTCACATAACATGGTCTGGGGGCAAAACAAAATAAACTTCAAAGATGTAATCTGGGTCTTCAAATATAATAATTTTGGGGTTCAGTTTCCTTCTCCCTCTGTGACACCCTCTTGAGATTATGCCTAGAACTAGACCAAGTACATAGTAGGCATCAATTGAATGATTAAGGGAAGAATAAAGGAGCCAGATATTAAGATGCTTCTGGGAGAGGCTGTGCCTCTTACCTCTTTGGCAGGCAGCCCACTGAGTGTGCATACACAGGTGGGGGGAATCCTCTGATGTTTCAGAAGCACAGTGCCCTCATGTCAACAGAGCATGTCCATGCCATTTGGGGTTGGATATAATTTCACTTGCTGATATTCTTTTACCAATCAAATTTTGTCTTATTTCTAAGATGCATAGATATGGGCTCGGCGCCTATAGCTCAACCGGCTAAGGCGCCAGCCACGTACACCTAGGGTGGCGGGTTCGAATCCCCAGCCCGGGCCCGCCAAACAACAATGACGGCTGCAACCAAAAAATAGCCGGGCATTGTGGCGGGTGCCTGTAGTCCCAGCTACTTGGGAGGCGGAGGCAGGAGACTCGCTTGAGCCCAGGAGTTGGAGGTTGCTGTGAGCTGTAATGCCACAG
>CAUYTI010008248.1:0-10687 GCA_963575145.1 Galago senegalensis
ACAAAGGTTTAATAACCAGAATCCATAGAGAACTCAAATGTATTAGCAAGAAAAGAACAAGTGATCCCATCTCAGGGTGGGCAAGGGACTTGAAGAGAAACTTCTCTGAAGAAGACAGGTGCATAGCCTAGAGACGCATGAAAAAATGCTCATCATCCTTAATCATCAGAAATATCGTAAAATATCAGAAAAATTAATAATAGAAATTATTATAGCCTCCAAAGAGGCTGTATTAGTTTCCAGTACCAACAACAGTATAAAAGTGTTCCTCTCTTTCGGCATCCACATCAGCATCTATAGCTTTGGGACGTTGTGTTGTGGCTATTCTCACTTGGGTTAGGTGATATCTCAGGGTGGTCTTGATTTGCATTTCTCTGATGATTAGGGACAATGAGTATTTTTTCATAAGTTTGTTAGCCACTCTTCTGTGTGCCTCAGAGAAGGTTTGATTCATGACTCTTGCCCAATAATAGATTAATTGTTTGTGCTTTTTTGTTGTTGATTAGTTTGATTTCCTTATAAATCCTAGTCATCAAGCCTCTGTCAGATTTGTAACATGCAAATATATTTTCCCATTTGGAAGGTTGTCTATTTGCTTTAATTTTTGTGTCCTTTGCTGTGCAGAAGCTTTTCAGTTTAATTAAGTCCCATTTGTTTATTTTTGTTGTTGTCAGCTAATGCTACTGAAGTCTTCTTCATAAAATCTTTCCCCATGCCAATATTCTCTAGAGCCATACATTCTTCTAGGATTTTTATCATTTCATGTCTTAGATTTAAATCTTTTATCCATCTTGAGTCAATTTTTGTAAGTGGTAAAAAGTATGGGTCCAATTTCAGTCTTTTAAATGTGATTATCCAGTTCTCCCAGCACCATTTATTGAATATGGATTCTTTCCCCCCTCAGTATATGCTTTTGTTTGGTTTATCAAAGATCAGATTGCCACAAGAGACTGGTTTCATCTCTTGGTTTTCTATTTGGTTCTAAATACCTATGTGTCTATTTTTGTGCAAAAATCATGCTGTTTTGATCACTGTGGACTTGTAATATAACCTAAAGTCTAGTACAGTGATGCCTCTGGCTTTGTTTTTATACTAACAATTGCCTTGGCTATATGGATTTTTTTCTGGTTCCATTCAAAACAAGAACTATTTTTTTCAGGTTCTTCAAAGTATGATGCTGGCATCTTAATTGGGATTGCATTGAATCTATAGATTGATTTAGATAGTATGGACATTTTAACAATGTTGAGTCTTTCAGCCAAGAGCATGGTATGTTCTTCCATTTGTTACTATCTTCTGCTATTTCTTTTCTTAGGGTTTCATAATTTTCTTCATAGAGGCCCTTCACCTCTTTTATTATGTATATTCCTAGGTATTTCATTTTGTTGAAGCTACTGTGAAGGGAATTGTGTCTTTGATTAGTTTCTCCTCTTGGTTTTTATATGTTGTATATCATATACAAAGGTAATGACTCATAGACATTGGTTTTATATCCTGAGACATTTCTGTATTTCTTGATCAATTCCTCCTTGAATCAGATCAATCCAGAGCCAAGGGGCCCAGACCACAGCCTAGTGGTTACTCAAGACACCACCTCTGACCTCAGAACCAGGAGGCATGGTGTTAAAATGTAAATTCCTTTACTGTTAAATTCCTTTACTGTAAATTCCTTTACATGGTGTTAAATGTAAATTCCTTTACTGTTAAAAAAAAAAAAAAAAAGCAGACAAACAGCAACAACAAAAACAGCAAAAAAAAAAAAAAAAAAAAAAAACAGGTGGACTAATCCATGACTTCCCATCCCTCAGAGAAGAGAAAAAGAAGGGATAAAAGGTAATAGAAATAGATAAAGAAAGTTAAAAATGCAATTATATAAGTTAAAGAAAAAAAGAGAAAAAGGGATATTTTAATTATTGTATGAGAAATATATGCGGTAAACATAGGAAAAGTAGAAAAATCTTTACCGAAAGAGTTAAAAAGAAGATAAATAAAAAAGAAAGAATAAAAGGGACTGAAACTGTAACTCAAAGGGAGGAGCCATTGTTATTGAAAAAAGTAAAAATAAAGGAATAAAAATACAACCAACCAAACAAACAAACAAAAAAAAACTAAACAAACAACAGCAAAAGGGGGAAAAAAGAAAAGAAAAAAGCTAAGGAAAAAATTGAAAAAAGAAGCACAAAAAGAAAAAAATATATATATATATATACTGTATACTGTATATGTAGTGTGTGTGGGTATACTACATATATATAGCCTGGACACCAGATATAGCTGTGGTTTTAAGAGATGAAGAACACATGTTAGATCCACTGTATATAGTGGGGATTAGAAGCCACTGTCTATTTGCAAAGGAGATCAGGTCTTCTCTTTCTGACTTCTTTGCCTTCAATCCAGGCCTGTTCACTTTGTCAGCATTGGTCCTCATTGGACTGGAGTCCCAAAGCTCTCACCAGACTTCCCAGGAGGCTCATCAAACAGTGCCCTCTGACAACAAAGTGGTCCTCCCAGAGGGTGCAGGGGCCATTCAGATCACCCAAAAGATGGCTGCTTGAGCTCAGCTGGTGGACCAGAGCCTGCAGTATGCTCAGATTCCATGGACTTTTCCTCCCACACATTTCCAGAATATTGGCTCCTATTGACCCCCATGCTGATGGGAGAACCATCCTCTCCATGGTTGTACCCCAACCACCTTACAATGTTTGAACTTAATTGCTGCTCCCGCAAGCAGCCCAGTTCAAAATCATAAAATTGTAGGCCAGCCCTTCACATTCCCAGTCCTCCAGGAGAAAGCCTGTTGACTGGCTGGCCTCTGCCCATACCAAGAACCTGCATTTTGTGTTGGTTTTCCTGAGCTCCAGATGACCTCCATGTTGGCTCCAGGTGTCTCCCACTGCTAACCTCCCCCCCAGAGTGATGTTTCTGGGTAGATTCCCCCAACCAGAGGTGGCTGAGGTCCACTTTCCCCAGTCTCCCTGAGAGCAGTTGTTGAGATGTCTCTAGTGTGCCATGTTGCTTTGCCTCCATGAGGCATAAGCATTTTTATTTATTTATTTATTTATTTTTGTAGAGACAGAATCTCACTTTGTTGCCCTTGATAGAGTGCTGTGACATCACAGCTCACAACAACCTCCAACTCCTGGGCTTAAGCAATTCTCTTGCCACAGCCTCCCTGGTAGCTGGGACTACAGGCACCTGCCACAATGCCTGGCTATTTTTTGTTGCAGTTTGGTTGGGGCCAGGTTTGAACCTGCCACCCTCTGTATATGGGGCTGGCACCCTACTCACTGAGCCACTGGCGCCCCCTGGTACAAACATTTTTAAGTAGTTAGCTTAAAGTCCACAGCTAATAAGAGAAAAATAATCTTATAAAATTTACCAAACACTACTTTAAGCACTTCAGGTATAATTAATAACACCATTATGATATAAAAGGTAATCTCAAAGTACATGTAGCTAAACAGAAGGAAAAAAATGTTATACTGAGAGATGGGAGCCTTATTTTAAACTTTTTTTTGATAAATAACTGTGGATGTTATTTCAATAATGATTATGGTTTGCATGTAATAGTTATCCAATGAAGGAGCTTAGAGGATAAAAATGTCTTGCCCCACAAAGTCATAGAAAGCATGAGCATATAGTGGAGCTACAGTAAGTAAGTAAATAAATAAAGCAAATGAACCTCACAATGACAAAGTGCTTAGCACTTATCCGAGAGCTTTTACTTCTCTTCTAACAACTCACCTTAAATACGTTTGCATCTTACATGAATCCAAACACTGATATAGTAATCTCTGGGTTCTCTTCATAAGGAAAAATTACAGGACCAAAATGTATAGAAATGGAAGTTGCTAATTAATGGACAAAAACTTTCACTTAAACCAGAAAAGTAAGTTCGGAGGTCTGCTATATAATATTTTACTCATAGCCAATGATACTGTATGGTACACTTAAATCTTTGTTTAGAAGGGAGACCTCATGTTAAGTTTTCTTACCACAACGAAAAGAATTTTGAGAATTTAATGGTAGTTCTTTTAATAAGCTAAAATAAATCTCTCTTACTTTGGAGCAAATAATATGTGTTTGCACCTGCAATGATTATGCAATTCTCATGCTATAACTGGCAAATTACAAGAACTAAGAAAAGGTCTAAAGAAGGCAATAAATGATAAGAAAATAAATGGGCTTCTAAATAAGGATGAACTAATAAAACAGTACTTTGCAGTGATTTGGGGTTTGCTATCAAATTGAAGGATAATAGAACAAGTATTACCACCTCCACTGGAAATTTTTAAAAGATATGTTTAAGACAAATCAAATTATATACCACCTTCCAAAGCATTGTGTATAATGAAATCCATTATAGCTAAAGTTGGTACAAAGTATACTTAGTTTACAGGAACGGTTCAAGAGTATGGTTTGGTGGAAATGGCCAATTGTATTTTTGTTCAAAGTTTCCTCTGACTTTGTAGGAGGATTATACCTACCTTCCCACTGAAATAAGAAATTCCCTTGTGCCTTTCCTTGAACAAAACACATTAATGGAAATGATGTGCTTCAGTTTCAGGCAAGAAGTTTTAAGAGACAGCAGTGCCATGGAGTGATCTTGTTTTCTTTCCCTTGAGACTGGCAACACATATAGTCCAGTCCATTCTCCTACTCCCACTGTGAGGATATCAGTGGAGCAGAGCTACAGCCAGCCCAGCCTAGACATGTTCAGTGGATGAGATGTGAACATTTAGTGTACAAACCACTGATGTGCTTGTTGTTGACCTATCCAGAATGTGCTTGTTGTTGACCTATCCAGAATGACAGAGTAGACTTGGAGATGATTCTTCATAACAACTGAATACTATAGAGCCATACAACTAAGATTATTTCCTGAAAGCTTACTCTAAGCTGTGTACTATGCTGGATACTACATAAACAAGAACCAATGCATTTTCCTTAAACAACTCCAAATCTATCATAGAAACTAACATGAAAACAAGGAAGCTTGTTTTTACAGGAAGCTTCTTCCATTAATATATAGCTAGAGACTATCTGGCCTGAGATGCTGAAAATATTTTATGAAAAATATTTGTCAAATGGTTGGTTAGCCTAATAACCAACCATTATTGGTTTCTCCAAAGCACAGTGGCTCAAAACAAGTTAGATGTGTTTTTGTTTTGTTTTGTTTCTGAGATTATTGTATAGAGGCAGTCCAGGGTGGGGCGGGGGGCCTTTTTTTTGCAGCCACCAACACTTCTGTATATGTATCTTGTTGTCTGTAATGTAGACCACATTGTTTTCATCATCACTGATGATTGCGGCATACACATTTCAGCCCATGGGTAGAGTGAAAGCAAAGGGTAAGCACCTTTCTTTTAAATAAGTTGTGTGATAGTTGTGCATTTTACTTTGCTCACATTTTAGTGGCAAAAACTTAGTCACATGGCCATAGCCATTACTGGTACAATATTTGGTAAGTATAGGCCATTCTAAAAGTTTGGGAAATTTGTCTATAGTTAATTGTCTATAGTTAATATAGACATAATTAATTTGTCTATAGTTAATAAAAATACATGTGCAAGAAAACATGGGGGACAGTTATTTTGCAGAATCAGAAACACGATCAATACTTTATCGTGGATACCTAAACAGGGAAGGGAAATAGAAGTATAAATTGGGATTAAAAATAGAAAACTCCATATGAAATAAAATAAATCAAAATAAAACCTAGGGAAACAGAAATTCTTGGTGTAGTTATGTCAGTGAGAGTCAAGATTCAGGGATGTGTGACACCTGTGTTGAAGCTGATCACCAGGACAGGTAGGCAGTCTCCATTACCCAGAAGAGTTTGCTATGCCATAGTAAAAATCATGGAGCTGTTACACACTTCCTTCAGTGTAACAAATGGAGTCTCTCTTTTTGAACATTTTCTCCTTCCCAAGTAGTTCCATGGTTGATGTGAGTAGCTTTGAAAAAAACTGGTAAACTTATAACAACTCTATGTGTGAGCATGCAGTGTTGTCTCCTATCTAAGTAATTACCTTTCTAAGTTTTTATTCTCTTCCCTATTAAGGAAACCCTTATTTCTTAACTGTGTCTGTTTTACCACCAAGCATAGTCTCATCCTGTTGTGACAACCAAATTAAAGAAAAAGCCCTTTCTTAGAAGCAACTAACAGTAAATCAATCCTGAGAAAGCCTGATTAAGAAGAAATAAAAGAAACAAAAACATATAGTTCTAGGATTGACTGAGAAGATATAACTACACACGTGGAAGAGACAAAAAGAATTGTAGAAGAACATTATATGAAAAAGATACTTCCCAGGATAATACAAACATAATTAAATGGGCAGAAAGAAAGAGTAATTTGGAGAAGAGCAAAACCAAATTGTTATTAACAACATGCTTACCCTGATTGCTATTCAGGGAAATGCAAATTAAAACAATAATTAATGGGTGTGTTTCATATTTTTTGATGCTAAACTAAACTAAACTAAACCAATACCATCCAATGGTAGTAAAGATAAGGCAAATAAACACATTCACTGCAAGCAGGAACGCAACAATATTCATTAAATTTTGAAATACACACAAGTTTTCACTTTGAATCTCATTTTGGAGAAACCACCCAAGAGAAAGTAAAGTACTAATATATCAGGATAATTGAACAATAATTTTATTGTTGTAGTGTTATTTATAGAGACAAAAACTGGACATAACTAAATGTCTACTAGGTCAGAAAAGATTTATTAAATTGTGATTCAAAGACTTTAAACAGTGTAGATGCAACTAGTAAAAATAATGAAATGAATATATATTTATCTTTCTATAGAGGTCATTAAGATCAATTGTTGTCAAAGAAAACAAAAAATCCCTGATTCTTAAATTAAAACAATTTTTTGTTTTTCTCCTTGACAGAACATAAAGGACGAAGTGAAAAATCACTCTCCACGATTTTAACATAGGATTCCTCAAAATTATGGGATGCTTGTGTGGGAATAATGGCTGAGATTTACATTTTATTTATATCTCCTTTTTTTGTATTTAATTCAACGAAAAACACATACTCTGCAATTTAAAACATGAGGACAAATTAAAGTTTTGTGTTCATAGCTGAAAAATGTAGGGATGCATCAGCAGAAAGAAGAAAGGGCAAGAAGAGGGTCCTAGAATTGTTTGACAGAGGCACCGTCACTGAAGTCCTCTATACCAGACTGCTAAATCCAAAGTTCAATTTGTAGTCTTCATCATGTTTGACCCGTAAGTAGCATTTGAAACATATTGTCATTTCCTCCATTTTGACAAACTCCACTGGTAGCGTCAGATGTGATATTTTCATTATTTTTTCTCCTACTTCACTGGTTGCTCCTTCATCATCTACTTTGGTGGTTTCTTTGCTTGTCCTTTGAGGACAAGGCATTAGAATGTAGAATGCCTCAAATGTTAATTCAGAGTCTTTTACAATTTTTATCTATGACCATCCACTTGTTGATCTCAGTGAGTTACTGGACCCTCAGTTTCACAAGCCAGCTATAACTTGTCCTCTTCCACCTCCTGAAAAATCTCTCTCTCCTGCAGCCTCCCCCATCTCATAAATTATAACTCTAACATTTCAGTTGTTCAGACTGATGACTTTGGAATCGTCCTTCTATCAGGAATTGTCAGGAAATCCTCCTATTAGTTTCAATAGTGAAATGCATCCAGAGTTTGACCAATGCATGTACCTTCTATTCTTTTTATCTTGGTGGAACCAACCTAACCTCATACTTAAAAATATATAATAGGCTTCTTATATGCCTTTGTAAAGTCTATCCTTGCCACTCCTACAATCTATTCTTAACCAAGAAACAAATTCATCCTCTTAAAATTGAAGTAAGCTCATGTTACTCCTCAGCTAAAAACTACAAGGATTAGCCATTTCCTCACAGCAGCATCCAGAGTTCCCCGAAGGTCCTCTAAGTCCTTAGGTGACCTGTGCTCCCGTGACTTCTTTCATTGCTATTTTGTTCTTCTTTGCTGCCTACATTGCAGCCACATTGGTCTTGAAGCGCTTCCTGGAACACACTAGGTGAACTCCTGTGTTCAGAACAGGCTCCAGCCCCCAATGTACCTGGAATGCACTTGTTCCAAATAGCTGTTTGGCCAATCCCCGCACATTCTTCGAGTCTTTGTTCACATTTTACTTCTCAGAATGCTACCCTTATACTACATCTGTTCTGTCCACATCATAGTCAGAACTTGTAAACACACTTGCCCTGTTCTGCTAATATATTTACTTTTTAATAGAACTTACCATCTTCTACACACTTTATAATTATGTTGTTTATCACACTTTTTTGATCTGTTTCTCTTTGCTATAATATAAACTTCCCTGGGACCAAAATCTTTGTGTTGTTCTCTCATAAATTCCATGCACTTTGAACAGTGGGACGGCGAGTGCCTGGTGCTCAGTAGACACTCAGGAAGTGCTGGATGGATGGATGTGGATGGATGGATGGATGAAGGAAGAGAGCAGGATAAACTTAAGAGAAAGTTGTAAGTGCTGTAGATTCAAGCCATTTTTGAAATACGCACTTTAAGAAAAGATAATGCGAATTTAGAAAAAAATGTATAAACTGCTAGTCTTATTCTATAAGGAGTTTCAAAGAAGAGAAAAGTGATTCTCCATGTATGAATTGAGTATTGTTAGCAGCGAAGGCCAGAAAACAGTGTCTCTGAAATATTTTACTTGAATCCAAGAATGCAAATTTGCCCCGTATTTATTTATACTGCATATTCATGCTGCACTGCTAGACAACAGTTCACCCTAGTTCTTTGATAAAGCACAAAAGTGTCAAAGATGGGTAGGAGCAACACATATTTTTAAAAGTTAAAATAGTACTTGCCTTATTTAAATTGCGTTTTTCTTCATATTTTGGGGGTATAGAAAAAGAAAACCAAGTGGCGTGCTGAACTTGTCTTTAGAATAGGATAATAGAGCGTTAGTCATTTTAAAGTTGTTTCTGTATTGGATATTCTAGTTTATTCCATATGAAGAGCAACATTTGATTTCTCATACACACAAAACCATACAATGACAACTGGCAAATTGTTTTCTTAGTATTTAATGAACTATAAGAGCAATGTAATGAAATATTGATTTATCTTGACAAAACTTTACATTTGGTGCTTGATTCATATGTCCTACTTTGAAGAAAAATACTGGGAACCATAATCTCAATTACACTAACTACATAAAAAATATATAGAATATACCAATTCTATTTGTCAGATCCCAAATCAGAATTTAATACAACCAATTTAACTGCGTAATTGTTTCTCTGTATATCCTAGCTCTTATTTTGCTGATAAACCAGAATATAGGACAAGGAATGAGAATTATTCCCAGGTGATGATGAAGTTTATGATGCATATGGGACACCCAGGGGACTCAGAAGAGATGTAGCCTTGGGAAGAATTTTCCCCTTCATAGGGTACTTATTAACCACAGCTAATATTGTTTTAAGTATTCTACCATCAGTAAATGGGCTCATTCATACCTGTTAAAAGGTTTCACTGTAGGGAATATTGAACAGAACTTGCATATATGTATGTTTGCCATGCATGGTTTAAACTATTTATAATATAAATGACCCTGAGTGTCTACCATAAAGTTATTTGCAAATGAAAATTGCTCATACCAGGGTGCTTGCTCCAGCAGTCAGTGACAATCCATCTAGTCAGTCAGCACCCGCATTCCAGTGTTCATTTGTTCACTTTTAATATATGATCTCCATTTCCTTCTCGCCACATTCTTTTGAGGTAGATGTTTTATCTCTGTTTTAATGCAGAAGTCATACGCTATACTGCTACATGCAAACTCAAACGTGTACTGGATTTGAACAGAAATTCCTCCAAAGTTTAAACAACTTGTCATATTCATCATGGGCTAACACTTTCCCATTCTCTCTACATTGTTTTTACTTTCTTCAAACTTACAAACACACTCAATTGCCAGGATTTTGAATCTGATTAAATAGGTTTCTGGGAGGTACAAAGATCTCATTGATCTTTCTGTCCGTTCTCTTATCCCTTCAGTGTGCCTTTCAGCAGAGAAGTATACATTTTTCATTCATAAAGCTTAACACTCACTGTGTTATCCATTACTTAGGAACTTTCTGCTTTCCCTCAGTGTCTACGGAATTTGCAAATTCTCTAGCCTGCTATCTAGCCTCTCTATAACTCTCTTTTCACATTAGTGCACCACTATTTCTTCCCTGTGCTTTATTCCACTTTGTCACTCTGTAGGCCTCTTACTCAGACAGTCTGAACCAGGGCTGATTTTCACCCTCCTGTCCACAGGGACACTGGCCACAATTAGAGATCATTTTTGCATGACAACTGGGAATGAGGTGCACTAATGGCACATAGCAGGTATAACACAAGAATGCAGCAAAATATCCTACAATTCACAGGACTGCCACCCACAACAAAGAGTTATTTTGTAATAACTCCTTCGTGTTTACATGGATGGAACTGGAAAATGTTCTTCTTAGCAAAGTATCACAGCAATGGAAGAAAAAGTATCCAATGTACACAGCCCTTCTATGAAACTAATATATACTTTGCATATGGAAGAAACAACTTAATTCTAGGCCAAAAATATGGGGAGGGGAAGGGGAGGGGGGAAGGGTGGCTGGGTGGTGGGAGGGTAACC